>JAGDQP010046939.1:0-15164 GCA_022664845.1 Lepisma saccharinum
AAACAAACTGTAGATCCTATCGCTAGAAGCTCACCAGCTCGTTTAGGAAACAATTAACAATTAAATCAGTTTAGTGGTTTTAATTCAATCATGATTTCTTTTTAAATGTATTTCTTCTTCGTGTTGGAGGTCGAGTCCCACGGAAACTAAGAGTGTGGTAAGCAATGATTACTAAGACCTTTTTAATTACATTCTGATGTACCATATAATACATACTCTGCCTTTTAGAAAAAGAGAACTGAAATTTTTATAGATAATTTTTAAACTTTCTGTGCGAGGGTTGTTCAACAATCATTGTCTCTGACATAGAAGGTGTTGAACCATGACTTTTGTACGTCAGTATATTGTTCTGCAAGGCTTTAGTAGTAAGTGTTAAAATTTTCATACTTCTTTCACTGACAGTAGTAATGTCATTGGTATTTTTCAAGTTACGAATGAATGTTGGTTGTGAAATGCAAGTGCCTTTTTAAACTGTGGAACTAATAAAAGTCACTCGAATGATCTGGGGAATATGGAGTATGAATCACAAAAGTAATTCAAAATCTTCAGTTTCAATCACAGCCACTGTGTGATTACTTTTGTGATCGGGTGCATTACCCTGGTGCAGGAGAACTTTCATAATTAACATTCCACTCCTCTTTTCCTAGATTGCATTCCTTAATTTTTGAATTAGCTGTGTGTAATAGTGTCTAGTGATCGTGTCCTTATTTCAGAATTGGGTGTTCACAATTAGTAGAATTCTCTTGACGTCCCAAAAAATCTGGCCATAAGTTTACCAACGGATGCTTAGACTTTAAATTTACGGGGAAGGGGAGGTTCCTGGGACCACCACTGCACGCTTTGCTCCGTACATTCCGGATCGTAATGATGTATCCATGTTTCATTCACAGTTACATATCTGGTAACAAACTGTTCATTGTTTCGCTTAAACAGGGCTAACTTGGGCTCTGATGAACGAACTCTTTCTCGCTTTTGATTAATAGTTAAAAAAATTGGACCCCCTTGCTACCTGTAAAACATAAATAACGTTATCGATATCAGTGACTGAAGTCTGAAATTTTAAAGTCTTGCATAACAATATATTAACGTACACAGATAGTGGTTCAACACCTTCTATATCAGGGACAATAATTGTTGAACACTCCTCGTATACACATATATGCCAATTATGTCTTGTAAAGTCAAACTTAAAATATTAAACCAAAAATGGTCCTTTAGACCATTTTTGCTTCACAAGTACCACCAAAATGCAATTCATATACGTTTACACGTTAAACAAGAATTTTAATTTATAGTTCTTCATAAATTTCAAAAGGGTCGTATGTTGCTAATGAAAAATGTAAAGAAAAGTAATTGGTTCTCACATTCAAAACTGATACAAAAAAAAAAGATTGATCAACAAAAGACAATGTTTTCCAGCGGATTTTTTTTTTTCTGGGAAAATTAGAAAAGTTTCAGCCTCTCATCAATAGCAGTAATTCTGTTTCACAGGTTAAGCTCAATTTTTCACTACATATTTGCATTAGCATAAGAAAAATGCTAGATATTTACTAACGGAAAGAATGAGAAAATATGTTTCTCTTATTTAAAATATTAGGATAGGATCAGGAATTATATGTTAAATAACGCGCTTTTCAGCGAATAATTTTGCTCCTCACATTACTAAAAATAAGCAGGGTATAAATTACGTGGTAGGACAAAATGATACATTGTTACAACCACAAATTACGTATCAGTTAAAACATATTTTCATCTTCTAAACATAGTAATATATTACACGAAAACCACAATAAGCCATGTTACTAATTTTTCTAGCAAATATTTCTATAAACTTAAATAGCCATCTTTACTACCCTTGATAATATTTCACATAAAAACATATACATCACTGAACATAATAGTACAGCTTCACTACACTAGTATAAATTTGATTCAAACTACATTACTTTCTATATCAAGGTAAAAAGGTAAAGCTATCTGATACGCGCGCGCCGTGAACGGCACATGCGGGATGTGAAGATTAATCATAATTCAAAAAATACTACGTACTGCAATGATAAAATACTCATGCATAGAGGAAAGGGCAATCTATCTACGAACTGAACATGTACCGCCGTACACATCCTACTTTTATCATGTCCGCTATTGTATCCAAGAGTATAATATGCTTAGTGTGAAATATTGAACAATAATTAGACATTATAAACTTTCATATCGTTATCTTCAAATCTGTAACAATACAGAATATAACTACTAAATAGCCTTATACTGAATTTTAAGTCTCTCAGAATGCCCTGAGCCGCGGTGGATCAATGGTTAGAGCGCTCACCTCTGGCGCTTGGGAGTCGTCGGTTCAAACCCTGCTCGTGCCATGTGGCCTTTTGGGTGGACAAACGCCGTGTGCGTGCGTCTTCTCGGAGTTCTCCCGTTCTCTCCCACTTTATTCATTCGACCAATTCATCCCATCATCATCCACCCGTCCTGAGCCAAAGTTGGCTAAAGGCCTTAAAATTACATTTAAATTCAAATTCTTAGAATATCCTGAAACCACAGTAATCTGTATGTGAAATTGAGCATTGACTATTAGTTTCAGAGGAAGATGAAGTCAACTGATAAGTAGTTTTTGAAATTTCAAATATATATGAGGAGCTTGTTACGAAATACCGCTTAAGTCATTTTTTGTAATTTTACAGGACAAACGAAAAACTGATATTGATATATTCATCCTTTAAAGGAACATATTTCAGCGGTATATGTTATGTATGGTTATATAAAAAAAAGCAAAAAGATCAAATTTGGGGTTTGGTCCTAAACAACATGACAAAACTTTATTTTCTTGCAGAATCCACTTAAGTCATATTTTACAAAATCAATGTACTACACAATGATGAACATAATTTTTGATGCATTATTGTTTTTATAATTTATTAATTACTAACATTTATGGTGCGAGAATGGTTGATATTATGGAAGACGTAAGTTGAATATGGCGTCGGATTGAACGGACGTGTGTTTTAAGTGCTGTGAATTTGATTGATTACGTCATATATTGCGAGTGAGAAATTATTAATCCGTTACAAGCACTAGCCATCATAGTAATTTGAACTGTGAAGTGAATTGTAATCTTTACTTATGTGCCAGAATATAAGTGTCTACTATATCACTGCATATTAAGCATTATGCCAACTGGTATGACTGCTTTTCTTTATTCTCAGCTTGGCTACTCATTATGGACGTTATTAATGTTGATAAGAATGATCTTTGTTTTTTTATCAATTTTGTGCATGCTCATTGCATTAAAAATATGGGAATATGGGCAAAAAGCGTAAAAAGGCAAAAATTAAGGCGGTACATATGAGTGTAGAACAGAAAGTCTTTAAGTCTAATCAGTTCTTTGGAAGCATGTCATGACCTCAGCTAGTGTGATTACTATGGCGTCTCTTGAGGATTCAAATAATGAACCTGATCTCAAAGTTCAAAACCAGGAACAATCGGTACTAAATGGTACAAATATGGATAACACTGAAGCCTCTATCCTAAAAGGGGATAATCACAATAGTGTGGAGCCTTCTTGCAGTCCTTCTAGTAACTATGGGCAGCAGATCTATTCACCCACGGATACACTTCACTTTATGGCCCTCACCGGTGGTTCTCAAGAACAAGGTTTGCAAGATGATGATGATCTTAGTTCAATAGATAGTATTTAAAATATGAGTCCTGGCACAGTAGCGCAGGAACTTCTTGTTTTTAAACACAAGAATGACAAGCCTAATAATCAAGTGGAACAGGGTAATATGAAAGACATTACAATAGAGGAAAGTAAGGACAAATGTAATGTTAAAAAAATATCTATCTCGTATGAGGAATCCTCAACGAATGAGGAGATTCGTGTAGTTAAACCTACAAAGATTCAAGAGTCTAGCGGCGGTCAGGAAAAAGAAGCTAACCCCTTATTTGTATCCACCAACTAATGAAGGTTTAGTCTTCATAGAAGGAAAAAATCACGAAAATATAGGGGGATATCAAACTCCTCTAATAGCCTCACCCCTACAAGAAGCTGGAATAGATATTTAAGAAGTTGAGCCAGCTGGTCTATAACGTGTTAAAATTTATTTTCCCTCAAGTAGTAAAGCTAATAATTTTGTATCTAACAAATCTTTATTATTTCAGCTAAATCTAACGGCTCGACTTCCTTTAATGCTTACAAGACGCATGCGTGTCATATATGGAATCCCTTCAAGTATAAACTCTGATCTTACTTTAGCCAAATCTGAATGTATATTTCCTATTATTTCGATTAGAAGGCTTAAGAAGCGAATTATATCTGATGAAGGACAAGTGCAATTTATTGGTGTCCCTCTGATTGCGTACGTTTTAGAGGCTCAAACCTTACCCTAACTTATTGTTTTTAAACAACGGCATGAAGTTCAGCCTAAAAGGCGTAAAGTTACACAGTGTACTAAGTGTCTGGCTTACAATCACGACTATACTAGATGTGTTAAAGATCCTCGTTGTCATCTATGCGAAGAGTCTCATACTGATAAGTGTACTTCTGTTCCAAAATGACTTCCACTTCAGAAAACTGTCCAGAACGTAAATTACAACAGGAGGCCATGGATTTAATGATGCGTGAAAATTTGACTCAGCCATTTGCACTGTCAAGGGTCTTCCTACTCACACTACCAAATATAGTAGGTCTTCATATGCTAAGATTGTTCAGTCTTCAGTTCCAAATGGTACTCAGGCCTCACATTAACAGAAAGACAATTTCTTAATGCATAGTCTCCCTGGCAAACAGGTTGGGGGGGGGGACTAAATACGTGTAAAATGAGTTGCAATCGTTAAGACATTATATGCCTTTGCAGCGATTAGTTCCTGCTAACGCCTGGTCTAGGAAGCAGTTAAATTCTTATCCGACTGTAAAATCTCATTCACATCCCTCTAACCCTTCTATACAACAGACTAGACCAGTATCTTCTCATGGTTTGAATGCACTACATCCCAATGTATCTCCAACAAAAGATGGACTAAATTTACCTAAAAAATACTCAGTCTACTGCTAATATATCTAAGGAAACTGGAGGCAGACAGCAAATTCAAGTTCATATGCCTAATGGTAATTCTAAACCTTTTCAATCAACAGATTGCTGTTTTGATAGTGGTCAGTTTGCAGAGTGCCAACCTGTTCAAGGTTTTTCATGATTCAGTACGTAGTATGATGACAGCTGTTTACAGCATTTTGAATCACTTCACTGAGGACTTTGCAAACCCTGTGGCGCAGATCATGATACTTCATTGCAAGTCTATAATGAATAATTTAAATACTCTTTTAGGAATTTAAGATGTACGTTAGATGTAATATAAAAGCAGGTTTTCTATTTGGTGTTTTCTTTATATTTTGTTAAATTTGAATGTGAATAATTCATTGGAACGTTTGGCCCTTTGCGTTCAGAAAAAAACAAAATATTTGATCAAAAATACTTTATAACAATAGCCTATAGAAAACCATTATACAAATTTTGAAATATCTTACGACTTTATAAGTGATCTCCTTGAAATAAATTGCAAATACGACAATTTTATTGTCAATAACCATGTTCACACCCAATGTAATAATGAACAAAAACCTGACGCTTTTTGTAACAGTATTGCAACGGTCTTTATGAAATGCAGCTTTTTACAATAGTATTAATTACACGAAAGGTTTTTCAAAATCTTCGTATAAGAGTTCCTCATCAATTTCTGCGCTTTCACTACTTAGTGGTTCTTCATAGAATGTTCGATCATTATCACTGAGATCTAGAAATTTTAACAGCCTGTTTATGCCTACTCTCTTCTCATGACTTACACAGATTTCACTGGGAAAAGTCGATGCATTTATGAGGATAGGTACGTTTCTAAGATTTCTCTTCAAAACAACTGGGTAGGAAGGAGTATAACAATAAACAACAATCAGAGATTTAGTAACAATGAAAGATTACACTTTCAATACAGTCAAAGAATGCCGACGTGACCTATGGGGAGTTTGGAATTAATATTTTTAATGACTTAGATGGACTTTAGAAAAAACACTTGATTTTTCCTTTTAATTTCAATATGATTTATGCTACATTTGACCGTTAATATAGTCAGGCATATATACCTTGACCCAACAGGAAAAAAATAGCACAAAAAACGAAAATTGTTAAAAAAATTACTTAGGTAGTGTTTGGAAGCAAGCTCTTTATATACATATGGTATATATACTCGTATAGGGTGCAAAAGTAGGTATACAATTATAATAGCTACTTAATTACTTACATATTATATTTGTATTTTTCAGATAAACATGGCTGGTAATTTAACCATCGACCGACGGAAGTGGGTAGTCAAACAATACTGGAAGACTGAGAATGCTGAAATGGTTCGATGAAAATGAGCTACAGAATTTGATACACCTCCACCAAGTAGACTAACAGTTTACAAATTACGCAATAAATTTGATGCAACTGGCTTCATCTCTAATGTGTCAAAGAGTGGTCGACCGGTCAGTGTTACTACCCAAGACAATGAAATATTAGTTCCGCAGGCATTTATCCAAAGCCCAAAAAATCAAAAAGTAGGGTTTCTCGTGAGTTAGTCATTCCACGAAGATCTTTGGGGCGTCTAATACAACGCAGATTTGAAAATGTATCGGCCAAGATTGTTTTATGGATTATTAGATTATGATCCAGATTGACGATTACAATTCTGAGAGGTAATATTAAATGCAGAGAAACAAGGGGATGGCATCATTCACAAAGTGTCTTGGTCCGACGAAGCGATTAAACTTTAAGGAGCTCTTAATATGCATAACTGCGTTTATTACGCATGAGAAATCCCCCATGTAACACTTCAACAACAATTGAACCAACCTGGGGTTACAGTTTGGGCGAGCCTTTCATGTAAACGGGTCATTAGGTATATTTTTTTCATGGAAATGTTAACTACGACCTGTATCTTAACATGCCACGGAACATTGTCATTCCACAATTACAGCAACAACATGAAAATGACGAGTTCTACCTACAGCAAGATGGAGCTCCTCCCCACTATGCTCAAACAGTCCGAACGTTTCTTGACAACACATTACCCAATCGTTGGATAGGTCGACGAGGGCTAATTGAATGGTTACCACGATCACCAGACCTCACCCCAATGGACTTTTTCTTTTGGGGTGTTGTCAAAGATAAAATGTTTTCGCGGAAACCACGAACTATTGACGATGTAACAAATTGCATAACAGACACACGCCAAGAAATTAATAATGATAAAACCATCTGTCAAAAGTGTGTTTGAGTGTGGAAACTGGACTGCAGGAATGTGTAAATGCTGAAGGCCAGCAATTTGAACATCCCAGATATTGTACTTAATTGTAATTGTAATTCTGATCGTGTCCTCCTAAAGGTACTGTTTTGCTTCGTAATAAATAACGCATTATGTATAAAACATTATAACTACTAATAAAGAAAACTCTAGAAATCTACAACTGTATACCTACTTTTGCACCCCCTTGTATATATATCGGGTTGACTTTAATACATAAAGGAATGCATTATATGCTTATAAGCTTAAAGTAGAATATTTAGGAAATGCTAAAGTAGCTTAAACATGCTTAGTCACCAAATAAGGGGTGCAAATATTATTCAAACTGCACTCGCAAATGCATTATAAATATATTAGTGAATGTATGCGATATCAGGGATAATGTGCAACCATCATTATATGTTGATGCTAAACAGTGATAATAGAGCACGAAAATTGATTTGACACATGCAATCTTCGATATTCTATGGTTTCGGAGTTCATGAAAATCAAAGCGTCTTGATGTTTTCTACAATAAACAAATAAAGTTATGCGTACAATATATCCATTGAACTCTTTAAGTCAAGAACTTTTCTAATAATTTGTTAATGTTTTATGATTAATACACCTAAAATTTTTAATGAAATTTAATATTAAATCTCGAAGCACTTGTTACTGACCTTTCACTTTTGTTTAGTAAAATAATTTGCATTAAACTGCACCTAATTCTGTTTCATTGCAAGAAAGAGATTACACACTCCTTTTTCCCTCTAACCATCTCTCTTACCTAATCTTCTAATGAAAATCAAGTCGATACAGTTTGATATTAGAAACTAGATTTCACTAATTCAATTTATGAGCTTAGAAAGAAGATATAAAGGTAACAACAAGATCCAATACCAAAGCTTATAGTATAACTTACTTGTGCGACCATCGGGCAAAATCGTGTCGAGAGCATTGAGTGGGTATGCAGAGCAAGTGATATTACTGTATCGCCAGAACTCACGGGCGCTTAACTCCAACATCTCTCGGAAGACTTCTGCGCGCCCAAGTTTGCAGGCTAAAGTTAGTGGCGTTAGACCAGAGTCATTGGCGATTCCATTACTTGCTGGCGTTTTCGGATGTCGCAGCGCGTAACCAAACATATCCTGCGAATATACTGAAACTAAGTTAATTTCATATCATAATATTGTAACCACTCATAAGGAACAATCATTACTTCATCTCCCCAATCGTTGAAAAACTCACAGAAAATATTAGTCGTTGATGTGACCTGAACCCGAAACCGAATCTCCCAGCTACAGACTGGGAGTTATATCAACGACCAATTTATCTGTGCGTCTTCACAACATTAGGCCTTTGTGTACAGCATACATAACATATAAGTATAACATAAACATTACCCCTCCCATTACCAGTTGCGTTCTGACCTATTAAATGGGTTAGAAGCTCAAGTGCACGTGTTACAAAAGACTGCAACTTTTTGAAATGTAACTGAAAATAATGCCGTGAAATAGTGTCAGCTGACTATGAAACTGTTATCGATAAATCAACCGTACGACGTAACTGAGATTGAGAATTGTATACCGCGAGACGAAACAGATATTAAAATTAATTAATAATATTTGGTTTACGCGTAACGTTATTAAATTAATCAAGCGTGATTCGTATCATCGTAGAAATGGCAATGGGGGATGGCGTAATTTTCCATTACAATAAATTCAAAGAAGTTTGTAACGGCAACACTACAAGTTTCTGTCGTCATATTTCATTTTTTGCATAGATGCGTACGCTGAATTTAGACTGTAAAATGAAATATACCCTGAACGTGATATGGTGCACTGTAATACAAATATAGTTATCTCGATGCAAAATGGAGAAAATTATTATATCTTACAGTAATTGCAGTATATCAAATGGATAAGTTTGGATATCATTAGAACATACGGATATTAAATGTAAAGTAATTATAATACTCCGAGAAGCATTTCTATAAGTACCGGTAATTAAAGAGGTGTTCTTGTTCTTAAGTCGTATTCATTAGTTACTGTAGTGTGTAGAACAACTTATATTTTGTAAAGACCAAACATGGCTGCTTGTACGCCTTTCCATATTTAGTAGTTGTGCTGATGTTTGAAATTTTAAGCTAATAACATCTTCTGATTGGCTAAATGTAGCCTCTCCTGATTGGCTGTTTATAAAAAAGAGCGCGCTTGTGTTTGAGGTGACGCCAAATGGCGGTTGTGATCACCAGTTGGAAATGAAGTGTTGTTATGGTGGAAGAGCGCGTTGTACTTATGGCAGTTGATGTGATTATAATAATTAATTTTCTGATATGTAAAAAAAACATTGGTTTATAACAGTGAAATTTACAAGTAAAAATGGTATTATTTAAACTGAGAAAGTATATAGAAATACGTAACGAATCATCATCAAACTTGTGAGTTCTTGTATTCTAAAGTTGTTTCTATAAGTGAGGTTTCTTCGAATGGCAGGAAGCCTTTCCCTGTTAAATGGGTTGTGTCCTCTAATAGGTTTTATGGAAATCGTAATATTGATTACTTAATCGGAGCGTGTTTCAAAATTACTGAAAAGAATATCCAAGTTTATTAAGATTCTTATTTCCATAAATCAAGTAGAATTTGTGTTAAGTACCTGAATTCTCTGGAAGTAAGAGATAATAGAAGAGTTCATTATAATCAGTTTTCAAGTGTAATACTTGCGAGGAGTGAAATAAGGAAAGTGTTGGAAGTTTCTGTAGTATTTAACCTGTGATTTCTATGTGGGTAGATATAGGGCTTTGGTTGTGGATTTGTGGTGTTCTAGTATTTGATGTAGAATTGGTTAAACAAAGAAGTAAACCAGTAGCCCCTTATTTCACAGAGATTAGGAAAGAGTCCTATTTGAAGTCAATCACACTTAAAGGTTTTATCGTGTTCATAACCTTCTAGTTACGGAGTATTACTTCCAGAAATTTCATTAGGAAGGTTCTGCTACGTTGTGCAGAATTAAAAAAGTAATTCTTCATATTAGTTTTAAGAGCGGTTCCAGAAATAGAATCTCATACATTATTTTCTATTATACTGCTTTTGTGTTAGTATTAAGCCCATCAGAGTTGTTAAGTTATAATTTTCACACAGCAGTAGGATCCTATAAAAGAAGTTCTTATAACTATCAGAAAAGAAAAATAGTTTTTTTTCCTTTCTTACATTTCTTATTTGAAACCTTAATGGAAGACTCATGTGGTTTATCTGTTGTTAGTTTCGAAATTTTGAAACGAAGAGAAAGAAAAGTTATACAATAAAATTCAGTTACTCGTATTTACATCACTATTCAAGTTTATGATTGAAGTTTAAAGTAGATGTAGAAATAGCTATAGTTTCCATATCCTACAGTAAATTATACCTTACTAAAAATACTGCGGACCTCGAGTATCCCGAGTGATAGAGGTTAAGAACCGCGGATACAAGGTTTTCGAAAGCTAAAGGTAAAGGCTATTTATGCTTTCTTTTTCAGGATCGTATTCAGATAAAGATAATCTAGTGAAATACAACCACTTCTGTTTCCAACTAGATAGGAACCTGATCCATTTAAAGTTTCCTATCTTTACATTTGAACAAAGAGCATACAGGTATAAATTCTTTTTTGAGATTTTGAATTGGTTGATTATCCTTAATAGATTTGATTCCAACATCCTGGGGGCTCTTTAAGTAACCTTCATGTCATTCTCCCGTCACCAAATATGTGAACATGGGAAGTGACTGATCGATGAGAGAAACAGTTCATCGTATCTATGAAGAAAAAATATGAGGCTTGAAATACTGATGTTTTCAAGATGCTCATCGATGGTTTTCTTTCCATTTGCCCATCTATATGAGTATTTTGAATATTCTATTGTCGGTGTTCTTAGTGGCTGTGAACACTACATTACCTTGAAATGTATGTGAAAAGAAACATTAGTATTTTTGTATAACATCAAATCAATCATTATGAATACCTCTTTTATCCGTTTTGAATGAATGCACCGGAAAAAGTTGCGATAGAGATCCTGTACGTTTCTGCTCCGAAAGAAAACAGTCTATAGTGTTTAGGATTCAATCTTACATATTTTTAAGCTGGGTCGTACGGTACAAAGTGGAAAAGAATCTCATACAAATAGTACTACGACAAGACGGAATAATATAAACATGTATGTTTAAGAATTGTGTATCTTGTAAATGGTAAGTCGGAAATTTATGGAAGTGGTACCGTTTGTAGATACACATCTGGAAGTTGATTGCTTTCTAAAAAAGAATCTTTAAACTACAAAATTGCATTTCAGATTGGGCTTTTGGAGAGCACACGGTCTTGACATCGATTCAAATTTGGAAGAAAACATGTTATTTAGAATATACAGAGGTGTTCAAATTATTAGACTCAGAATTAATTTTCCTTAAATTTTATTTTTGTAAAGAATTGCATTGGCATATGTTTTAAATTAATTATATTTACTATTATTGCTTCCTTGCTCATTTTATTACATGTCACTTATGCTTTTCAACACTGACACTGTTAGCTGAGTGGGAAAGGTCTCCCTCATGCATAAGGTGAATTGGTCGTCACCAAATCAGGCTACAATCTGTGGGAGTAGTTGCTTCTGAAGAACGTTTGTCTTGCTCCATTATTACCCCTACTATATAAAGGTTCCCAGGTTCTAAGACAGACATTACAACTGAACCACGATTGACATCACATGACATACACATTGCAACTTGAACATCTGCCCAGGTCAACGCCAAATATATAGTAAACATTCATAAGATATAATGTAAGATATTATCTTGCATTCATTAGAAATATAATTGAGTACAACGATATGAAGCTATTTAGCCCAAAATTGCCGAGTTACATGTTCTTGTCAATATTCGCATTCCATTACAACATCGTTTGCAACAGGCATTTCTACTTTCCCAGAGCTTCAGGCAGAATAATATTTCTTGACAGAAATACAAAATTTTGAATCGAGCAACTGCGATACGAAACTGACTTCTAGGAATATTAATGTAAGAACCAATAACATTACCGGTAAAAAAAAAAAACCTCATTGCCAAAGAGCAATGAGGAATACAACATATGTTTCTCGTGGTAATAATGCCAATCAAACAGCCTTCCCTAAGGAATAATAACAGAAAATTCTATAATCTGATATCAAATCCATATCAGCAAATTTTCTTAATTCAAGATTTAAAAAAAAAAACTAGGAGGAGGAATAATGCGAACGTGGGTCAAAATTTCTTCCATAGTCATCAGCCAAGAATGCGCGCAGAGAAATAAGACAGTAATACATATTCTAATTTTGGTAAATAGTGAGGAGAAACTCACGAAATAAGGATTCAGTGGAATTTTTTTTCTCAATCTCTAAACTACATGGTACCTTCAATTTAAGCACGGCTGTGATGAACAATATCAAACTATATTATTTCCTAAATCTTTTTCTTGTATGTATTCCAAGTATTTATCCACGCCATTGTATTTGCAAGTTCGTGTGGTTAGTAGAAGATATAGTTGAAAATCCAGACTTTAATTCTAATGGCATTTCTCTTATATGTCGAGCAGTGTATAAAATTAATATATTTGTGAATAACACTGGTCTGCAAATAAAAATAATTTTTTTTTGAACTCTGACACAATTCCTGCTGATTCTTATGTAAAATGGCCTCCTGAATTTGAATATGGCATCCGTTTTCCCCCATCACCCACCGTTTTCGGGGGATCCCTCCCCCCACCTATTTTTATCACTTTTCGATAATCGAAATCACTAGTCAGTTGACATTTGCGTATTCAGTGCAGTGTAGCAGTCTATACTGTATATAGAATACATTTATCATGTTCAGAAATATAAATGTTGACTAACTCCCTCACTTCTATTTTAAAGTTTTCATGGCTACGCATGTATGCTTGTCTGATAATAATTAGTCAAAAAATTCGAGCCGCGTGGAACCTATGGTTGTTTGCTTACTACTGATGAGTCGTACAAAATAGTTATGAAAATGTCTTTTCTGACCTGCTGTTATGTGTATGAATTTGAGTTTTTGTTGCTGATATCACACTAGCCCTGTTTGTAAGTATTTGTCCGTGTGAAATTTAGCGAGGTATTTCCATGCTCTGTTGTGGGCAGTAAAACTTCCGGTAACCCTCATGTGAAAGAAATGCTAGTTACATGTAAATGTAATTGTTTAATTGAAGCTCGCTCAGAAGTCTCGCTAGAGAGATACTGAAATATGTTACTCACCAACTTATCGCACACTACCACCATGTGTAGAATCATGTTGCCAAAGGAATCTTGAACGTCGGGATCTGCTCCTTCGTCTAACAATAGGTTGTAAACTGTTTCGTTGGCACAACATGCTGCCCAAGCCAGAGGGTATTCACCGAGGTACGCAAGACCTTCGTATTCTGTGTTCTTCGCAGGATTAGGGCCTTGCTGATCTCGTGGCAAGAAAAAACTACCTACGATAACATAAAAAGTAATTTAATATAGGAATAAGTCCAATAAATTGATTGTATTAACAGAAAATATATTATGCGATTGTTGAATGGAAAGTAATTCCAACAGTTTTATCACACATTACGAGAGAATACCCAAAAGAAACCGAAATTTTGTAATAAAAATGTGTGTATTTATTTTTGGGTGTTACAACTTGAATCACTTTCCAAGTACTTTCTATTTGATGAAAAGCACCGGTCTAAACGTGGTCTTCATTTTCGAAGCAGTCATGCAACTCTTGCCAAGTGATACCTTTTAATGGCTCCCTCGAATTTTTCTTCACCTGTTCCATATCTGCAAAGAGTTTTCTTTTGAGATTTTTATTTTCATTCGGGGGAATAAAACAAAGTCACTCGAAGCAAGTCTGATTGAATATGACGGGTGCAAAAGCTAGATTATGTTCTTTTCGGTTTAAAATTGTTTCACAATCAAGGTTTTGTCTGCTGGTGAGATGCGAAGTTTGCTGCAACTCTTTTCATTTGCAATTCCTTGCTCGAAGTCCGTTGGCAGGAAGTCCAGGGCGCACCAAACAAGTCAATAAGTTCGTCAGTGGTTCTGCGACGGTCTTCTATAATCAGTCGATGAATCCTGGCGATGTTTTCGTCCGTTCGCGAGGTCGAGGGTCTCCCTGAGCCAGGTTGGTCTTCAAGTGACCTCGAAGTGGAAAAAAACACTCGTAAAATTTTGCTTTTCCCAGAGCAGCTTCCTTGTAAGCCATTTCAAGCATTACAGTTATTTCCCCAAACAGAAAACAAACTATCATAGCCTCACGCGTTGTTTACACTTTTCAGTCATCACAAAAATTCGCCGAACAAGCGCTTAAAAAAATAAACAAACAACTTTTTTCGTGGCACCATGACTTCACTCGAGAACGTTGGTCGGTATCTAGCGGTGGAAGCATGTACTACAAACTGATCCGTCCACGAGAGAACGATTCCGGTTTCTTTTGGGTCCCCCCTCATATATTGTGCCCGTACTTTGGGAAAGAGCAGATAGAGATTGTTTTGAAATAACATAAAATATTGTTAATATTATTTTATGTAGCTTAGATTTTGGTTGAGTGTACTAAGCCGATAGAGCTGTGAAGCTTAATACATCCATTTTGTAATCTTAATTTTTTTATGGATACACATCTGGAAATGAGATTTTCATTTCGAGGTGAGTGTTTTAAGAATTTAGGTAAAACATTTAAAGTTTTAAGTTGTGTGAGTAAAGAATTAAAAGAAATACAGAATTTAACTTCACAATACAACTTATTGAAACTTAGCTGATACTTGCAGTTTTGAACAACAATTTTACTTAATTTAATAAGATT
>JAGDQP010046940.1:983-15164 GCA_022664845.1 Lepisma saccharinum
GGGGGGTGGAGAGGGTCTGACGGAATCACTGCAGTTCCTGCTGGCCACGGTTCCTAACACTAGTATTACACTCAATTATATTCTCGAATAACTCAATGAATGAGTCAACTGTTATTTTCGAATATGAGAGAAAAGAATTAGGGTACGCTTAAATACATGAATAAATAAATTAATTAATGAACTTACTGATAAATGAATGAATTGTCTACTGATTATTTGAATACGTTTTTTTTTTCAGAGAAGACGCCTCAGTAGAGGAATTTTTTACATCTTCGTTGGAATAGATTTTTTTTTTGGTGGTGCAGAGGGTATGAAACTAAATACCACATGCTATTAGTTATTACTAATCCCTGAAAAAAAAAGAAGAATACCCGAGTGGGTGACGTGCGGTCTGCGGCGGTAGGCCAACGGCTCGGGTGTGGATTTTAATAGCTAAGGGGCAAATCGTGACGGGCCGAAGTCCAAAAGTTACTAGACTGGCCCATTTAAAAATAAAGTTTACCGAAGTTTTACCATAAAAAAAAAAGGTAGGATGCATTTTGAGTTCTGGGGGTAATATTTTACAGGCACCTCTTGAGAGAAACACTGAATTATTGCACCAGTATCTTACATTATACATAGATATCGTTTCTCAGTTTCTACTTTTAATTGAAGGCTTAGCATTCCAGTGATTCCGCCAGACATTCCAGTGCGGGATGTCACCCTCCAAGTCCTGGATAATACCCCATAACTGTAAAACTTTTGCTGTCAAAAATCGATAGGATAGGCAAAAAAACCTCCACTTACATCCTCCAAATTTTGACTTTACAACCCCCCCCCAAACAAAAAATCCTGGCGGAATTCCTGTAGCAGTCTTATTTTGTATTTAGTTTTGAACTTGAAATTCTTGATAGTCGCCTTTAGGTATTTATGGCTCAAACCGAATGGAGTAAAGAAAATGGATGTGAGAAGTCGACGAGAGTCTAAATTCAAGGTATTGTCTCAGCATTTGCTTGGTGTGACTGAAGAAAAACTTCAGTCAGGATGGTCAACTGCTGGTATGGAACCCAGGTCCTCCCAAATGGGAAGCTAAAGCTGTACCAACTGAGCTATAGCTGATTGGATGTTATTATATTTTCATTTACTATTCGAAATTGAACTTGAGACTGCGTGATTACAAATCGATAATACTAACCACTGCCTGAACGCTGATTCAGCCATAGTTTGCCAACTGCTTACATAGTTGCCACTGAATGAAGGACTATTTTACGATTTGTCCAATAATACGTTTTATGTATATATACATAAAATAAAATCAGGAACATGTCAATGTCAATAAACATGTTTTGAAAATGGTTGTCTATATCATGTTATTTCCATTCAGTTTAGTGAGTACTTAACAAAATTATTTCAAAGGATAAAAAGAAGTGTTTTACAACAGAAAAAGCAACAACATTTTAATTTATGGCCACTTCGCTGAATTAAAGGTCAATGCTGTTATTACAGAGCGCGATAGAGTGAAGTGGAGAGAGAGAGAACATTGTTTTCATCTTTCTCAGCTCCTTCTCTCAAAATTCACCTCACTACCATCATTCGCTGTGCCATAACGAAAAAAAAAAGAAACATCAAGGTCATCAAAAATGTTACAATATCACGCTGTAACTTACGTGTTTTGTTTTCCTTTCCGCTATACGTAAGGACGAGAATCCGTTGACAGTCACCCAACTCTGTATTTATTATGTGAACAGAGCTGTTTCATGTTTTTCTTTGTCATCTAGTTTTTTTTTTTTTTACATCATTTCAGTGAACCGGAAGCAAAATATTGCATAATATGTTTGTTTGATATTAGCAGAGTTTGCTGGTTTGAAGAAAGAACCAAATGAGAGAGGATGTAAAATAAAACGCCTCCTATAGTAAAACACCTTTCCGTTTCGACTAATATGGAACTATTTTTAAATGTTGCGTTCTCTTTTAAACAGCAATAATTTTGAAATTTGATTGAAAAGAGGTCATAATACTCTAGGTGTCATGTTTGTATTTCTACTTCAGTTTTTAGAAATATTGCGCAAGGATAAGTATATATATGTATGCATTACTGGATTGAATTGCATTTGTGGCCTTGAGGCTTCAGGGACATATACAGTATATACATTGAAAAACTAGAAGATAGTTCACTAGGGTCACGGCATCAGTTTCCGGCCAAGAACCAGTTTCCAGCCACTACAGTTTTGACTGCAAAAATTGTAAAGTTGGAGGGTGGTCTCGTAGATTTGGGGGGGAGGTGACTCCCCCATAGGGGAGGGTCTAGCGGAATCACTGCACTAACCCTGATAGGTTTAGAACTATCCCTAGTACTGCCTGCAGAAGTAACTAAGGCATTTTTTATGTTACAGCATTAAAAGGTGCCTGTTTTTCTTGACTTTTTTGTGGCTCCTTGTAACACATAACGAGCGATGTTTTCGTTTATTAGAAAACTATTAACAAATACAATTTAATATGTTTTGAATGCCTAGAATGTGGGCTCCTTTGTTATATTTTCTGTTATATATTTTTTGTTATATTTTATTTTATGTTATTTATGTTAAACGTTTAGAGTAAGTCTGACTAGTGTGGCCGGAAATTGGATCTTAAAGAGCAATTAGTGGTAGTGTGTGGCTGGAAACTGGTGTTTTTTGCTATATGGGACTCATATTTATATTTCTTACGGTTTACAAATATATGCTTTTTCATTTTATACAGCGGTAATACACGACTTAAAGTCCAAGGTATGTATTCACTTAACCATTTTTCTTCATATTTTTTGTGCACATTTACACACCACCAAAGTCAGCATTTTGCTTAAGTGGCTGGAAACTAGTGCCGTGACCCTGTTCATTACGGAAGTTCAACAACTAAAATGTTAAGAATATTCATTTACCGATTACAAGCACCATCAACTGATTTGATGATGATGACGGGTGTTCTGCCCGAAGGTAGGCCTTGACCCTGAGATCCATGGACCAGAGCTGAAACCGGGTCACTTTTGGTGACCCGGTCTGAACCGAACATAGGTGAACCGGCGACCCATTCTGGTACACGTCGTATTTTTTGTTCTCTGGGGGTAATATCTCCGGATTTAGTCACCCCTAAAATAAACACTGTTACAACACAAGAAAATAGTTTAAAACTCTGCTTTGTCCTCCGGGCTATCGGGTCTAAATCGGGTCACCATATCAGGCTGGGTTCGAAACCTAGACCCAGTGACCCGGTCGTAAACAACTCGATTGAACCGGTGACCCGTTTCAGCTCTGCCCTTGATTAAGTGAAGCGATGGTGGTTTCCAATTACATTCCTTCAGGTGAAGATAACGTCCTAAGAATGGACGTGCAGTTTAACATGGGCTCCGAACTACTTTCTCCACCGGGAATAGACCACGGGAATCTCTTCATTAGCAAGCAGCGAGGGTTACCACTCAGCCACATCCTGACAAACATGCACAGCCTGTAAGTGTAAAAAATAGATAAGAAATTATAGAATTCGGACAAAAATTCTCATGCAATTAAATACAGTCAAAATATGTATGACAAGTTTAGTAGGCCTATTTTACATTGTTATGGATTTCAAAGAATTTGCGAAAATGTCGAAACGAGAAAAAATTCTCACAATAACGAACATAGTTTTTGAAAACCCCGCCAGAAAGAGCAAATAATATTTTAAAATAAGAGAGATTTTCGGAAAGCTAAAATAATAAACAGAAGTTTACGATAAACGAGTATTCTTCTAAAGAAAATGTCAGAAACTGATCTTAATAGTTGAAAATGGTCACACCTTGAACGACAAATAGAACAAGAATAATAGTAGAAGGATAACGAAATAAATTTTATTATAGAAAAGGACTCCGAGAGACAAATGTTTCTCCTGTGTTTCTTCATGCATTACTAACAAGTTTTGATTTTTGAATTATGAATAATTTTCATGTTCATTTGGTGGGAAAACAAGATTTCTTTGGTTGAAAACCCGCTTTCCCTAATACGATTAAAATCACACGCGGCGCTGCTCACAATAATAAAGCTTTGTTGCTTCTTTTGCCATTTCAAAGGTCTGTTGCATTCTCTCAGAACGCCTGATCTCCTCTCTCGTGCGATGACAGTTTTCCTTGTACATAATTATAACAAAACCAGCACAAAAAAGATTGGAGCAGAAAGAATCATACAGAGTAGTAGCCCGGATTCGAAAATAGGTACGCAGGATTTAACGAAGTTCCTTGCCTCAGGGCTAGATGTCTCTGAGGTCAATCGCTCATTTTCTTTAACATTCTCATAAATTCAAGCTCATGATTGGTTTGTATTATCATATTACGGCTTACAAGAAATGCTGAACCAATCTGAGAATGTCAGTATAGCAAGATCATCAAGAAAACAAGCTATTTATTACAGATACATCTAGCCGCGAGGCAAGGAACTTCTTCAAATACAGAAAGAAATGCGTACTTATTTACAAATGGAGGTTACCTCTCTGTATGGTTATAGCAAAAAAAAACTTTAGGTCCAACCCAATGACATAGTACTGAAGTGAGTAAAACTAACCAAAATAAAAAAAAGGTCGTGCCACCCTTAAAGTCACAGATTTAAAACGGCAGAATAAGTCGAGGTCACTGAACAAAATATGTTGAACCTCACGAGATTCAACATCGATCTCATCTGACCTCGACCTCAAGACGCGACGTTGAGGTTGAAGTTCTATCGTGAAATCCTAGCTTGAGGCCCCATCGTGAGTTTGAGGATGAGTGAGGTCGAAGCTGAAATTTTATTGAGGTGGAGGCTAAAGTTCCTTCGTGAGGTTGAGGTGGAAATTTTATTTTGAGGTCCAGGTTGAAATCCCATCGTGAGGTCGAGTTGAGATTTTATTTTGAGATCGACGTTGTTGTTCCGTTGTGAAGTGGAGGTTGAATCTCCATCGTGAGTTTGAGGATGGGTAAGGTCGAGGTTGAATCTCGAACGTGAGTTTGAGGATGGATGAGGTCAAGATTGAGTTAATTCAAAGTTGAAGCTCCATCGTGAGTTTGTGGATGCGAGGTCGAGGTTGATATCTTAATGAAGTCGAGGTTGAAGTCCCATCGTCAGTCGAGTGGAGGTTTTATCTTGAGATCGAGGCTGAATTCATTTTATGTTGAGGTTGAAATCGCATCGTAAGGTTTATTTTCGTCTTCGGTTTGAAATCGCGTCAAACAGTTTCAACGCGTCGGAACCTGTTAAAACCGCGAACTGGAGAAATATGACGCATTCTACACGAGGCAGTACCGCTCATGTAGATAGGGCTTGCGTTTTTCTCACGGTTTAACCGCGTCGTTTTCGCCACTACGTGTAGACAGTTGCTTTGACAACAGCGTGTTTCCTACCCGTGTAGAAGGACCCTTAGATATAGATGGGGAGTAGAGACTGTGAATGTAGTAGAAGACCTTTTCTTTTTGAATCCGCTAAAAGAGTAGCGACTGCAAGAGATAACCATTGTAGTGAAGTAGCTTATTTATTCTCGAATTGACAAATTAATCTGTATACGATATATAAGCTTCCATTAGAGGTCCAGAAAAGTAGATATGGTTCCGAAGTAAAGTAATTTAGGCGACAAGGAAGTCAATAGCATTTTTCATGAGCACTTCGTGCTCAGTACGATAGCTTAATTTAATTAATTTAACGAAATTTTATTTACTTTTTAATTATATAAAATTAATTTAGGTTTCTTGATAAGATTAAAATCTTACTAAAACAAATATACAAGGTAACCAAAAAAGTTCTTGCTAGAAACAGCAAGTCATAAAGAAAATTTCACATTTTGTCCTCAAAGTAATCTCCATTGGCATAAAACACCTTTTGCCAACATTCCTGCGGTAAAACTGCGGGATCTTGGACGCAAAGAAGACCGTAAGTGCCTGTCGCAAATCTGTCTCATTGACGAAGTATTTCCCATGAAGGTGATTGTCCAGTGAATTGAAGAGGTGATAATCTGTCGGGGCTATGTCCAGGTAGTACGGTAGATGGAACAGTGTCTCCCAGTCAAGTCGCTGTATGATATTCCTAGCTACATACGGGCTGGCATTGTCGGCAAGGAACAGTACATCCTTGCGATTCACCAATCTAGTTCCTCCTCCTACAGTACATGTTGTACATCTTCCAACTGTTGAGAGTACAGGGCTACAGTGCTGCTTTGGCTTGATAGTAGCATCTCGTAGTATACCACTTGTTGACTTTTCCACCATATACAGATCTTGCGTGGATGTGGAGGTAGTTTTCAGGTGTGAGGCACAGGGTCTTGCAGTGACAACCAATGTCTGGTACGGTTGGGAGGCTCATACAGGAATAAATTTTCGTCACTTTGAGCACTCGATCAAATATGGGTGTGTTGCGGTGCCGAGGAAGCAACGACAAACAGGATGTTACTCGTTGGTTATTGTTGACTTCCAACAGTGTTCGGAGTAACACTTGCTCAATTTGTACGCCTTCCCTATGCGCGTGAAGTCTGGCTGCTTCATCAGAAACCTGGAAACGTTCGGTAAACTCATGAGGTTTGGCTGCTGTACTGCTCTATGGCCGCCCTCAGAGCCTCATCATCCAGAGCATGTGGACGCCCACTGCAGGGCTCATTACACAGGGGAAAAAATATCCCGACTTGAATTTCTTAGTCATAAGGCAAACAACTCGTACCTCTTTATCTTCGCCACTACTCGAGCTATGATTACTGTGAGTGCGCAAACAGCTTGTCTTGGTTATGGTCAATGTTTCCACTCCTTCTCCAATCACTTTTCCAGCAGGTTCTTAATTTCGTATCAGTGATCGCCTCTTCCCATGCGACGTCGAAAACAGATATAACATTTTTATGATATCTTGTAACTTCTACTTACTGGAAAAGGGTAATTCTTGTACGAGTAACGAACAGTAATTTCGTCATTTTCCTCGTTATATATTGAGTTTATGAGTACATATTGTAGATGAAATGTATTAGTACACACAAATGATGAAAATATGATTTAAAGTTTTCAAGAGACCCGGTTGACACGCTTGCTTTCAGTTCACGTAATCAAGAGTTCAAGTTTTGCGAGGGCCTCTTGAACGGAGTGGTTGGGAACTCACTTTATTAAAAGTTGAATTTAAAGTGTAAATACTGCACATTTTTATAGTACATATAAATGGCGATAAAGACACGCGCGCTAGCAGTTCCTGGCAGACGACTCAATGTGAGAGCCCGTGGAGTGACGTCACGGTACAGCTCCACATAGATGCCGCCATCAGCTACACATTCACGAGTTGCATAACTAATAAAAGTCAATCTACCTTGAAATGGTTACTCGATTGATGAAGACATGTTATAGTAATTTCACATTGAAACAAAATTAAAAGTAAATCACAATATAGACTTGAGCTAATTTAGAGGTTGAAGATGAAAGTACAATAAATTGCTACGAGCACAATTAACTTCTGAGTGTGTTGTTCTTAATAGAGAAAGATAAATGTGGCGAAAGGGCTTCAGTTCATGGGCAACAAATGTATCTAACATAACAACAAAGCAATCAGACGTTACGGTCATCGCAAACCCATTGCCATATTAAAAATATTACATCCTATGTTGCCCCACGATGGTACAGCACACCACATAGTTACTTTATTGCTGTGTAAAGGAACTTTGTGTAACTGACGCTGATTTTGCTCGGCTTAGTAGTGGAAATTTTGCTTATGAGCGAAGCCATTGAGGTAAAACTGGGCTTCGTCCGACATTCACAGCTTGCTCAAGAAATCGTCGTCCTAGCTCAGCTTAGGCATCAGCCATGTTGTACGTGATCATTCTGTTTCAGGTACACATTCCTGCGACGCAGCCGTAGACGCCCACTGGCGTCGAATGGAACGGTATAGGTTTTGCGAGATCACTCTGGAGATGTATTCTTCAGAGTCGAACCCGTTTCCTCAAAATTACGTATCCATGTGGTTATTGCACGGACGGATGGAACGTGTTCGCACCATACTAGGATAAAATACCACCAAAATTCGCGACGAGCGGCTGCTTCACTGTTATTATTCTTAGAATTAGGCTTTTACAACGAACATACGATGCACCCACTCGCCCACTTACTACCTCATAACTAGATATCAAGATGTCTCGCGCACACATTTGTAACGAGCGTCTAGCGACTGAAATAAGTAAACAGTCAATCGATATAACACCACATTGAAGAACCGCAGTGAGCTATTTCCACAAGTGGATCGAGTATAATGAGAAAAAACAAAACAACCTATTATTCTGACCTAACCTAACCAATGGCTTAACTTTGTAAAATTTCGAAATACGTAAAAAAATATTGACATCCGCCGGGAATCGAACCTGGACTTCTACTCAGCAAACCGACGTCCTATCCACCACCTCATGGTAGGTGCTTGGAAACAGTGATTTGGAAGTTTAATTCACCCTTACCGAACATATGTTACATCACACGTGCGTGGATGATGCGAAGTTGCTAGATATTTCAGTCGCGAGACTCCTTAGTTTTGTTTGTTGTTCTGTCCCAGTTACCTTACAACGTTACCAGTTAAAAATTCCCCCTCTTTTTGAGACACCTTTATGTATATTTAGCATCATTAATAACTACTATGGATCAAGACTGATAGTTGTGTTTGGTGTATACGAAACCTCCCTAAGTACAAATACTGCAAAGAACAGAAGAAGTATGCACATGTTTTCAGTTAAAATTATTCCTTTGAATACCACATTGTATGCGATATATAGGGATGGATTTTACATTGAAATAAATGTATTTTTATTTGAGAAAATATTTTTAGGGAATTCAAGACCCTACTGTATTTCAATTCAAGATAAAAAAGAAAAAAAGTACCATTGGTCTACATATGGCGTCCCAACTTATGAAAGGCCCAAAAGTGGGACATGCGGAGACTTTTAAGGATCTGACTATATCTTATCCTTGGAGTTTTTTTAAAAAAATACAATTTTTCGTGGGTTTCGACCCCTGCAGACTGGACTAATGAGTTTTAACTCTTTTCACAAGGTTTGTGGCAAGTTTGACGTGAAAAGTTTGAAGCAAATTTTCCAACCGTCAATTAGCAAATTTATTGTGGGATTTTCTTCAGCTTAGTAGTTGAGTCTCTATACAATATTTTTCATTCCCAATGCATTAGTAGCTCGCCGCTCATTATTTTTATAGGAACAGTTAGTATTTAGGAGTGTTTTGGCATATAAGAAGAAATGTTTTATTGCTGGACGGTTCATTTATTGCAAATGTTTATATTATATCTGTAAGCAGGTACTACTATTTCATATACACTTTCATTTATGAAATTATATACTCATTTACATTAACGTAAAAATGTTTACGTGTTGCTTAATATTAACATTACTCTTTAGTGAATGATATCGCACTTTTACAAGGAAAGTGCCACAACTCAATTTTTTTCATAGTGTTGGCTAGAATACGTTAGAGAACCATTCTCATTTGACAAAAAATGTTACAAGTCTTATTTACATCGATGGTCGGTAGATAGCAGAAGTGTTAGCGTTCCAATTGACGGATTTTGTTTATGTTTTCTCATGGAAACCGTCAATTATTTTCTGCTCTCGCTAAATTTTACTATTTTGAGTTGTGACACTTTTCTTGCAAACGTGCTATATAATTTTATTTTTAAATGTAAATATTTTAAATATTTCATTCCACTCCTGAAATTATTTGGTTATTTATCTTATTTTAGTATACATATTGTGTTTCGGTGTTATATTAACCTCTTTTCTGACTGTACATTATGTTAAAACATGTTAAACTTCACAGCATCGAGTCAAGTAGTGTTGCTAACGGCCAATACGAAATTTTTCACTGATTGGAGATGACATTAGAAGCTGTCAAAGTTAAAAGTTTCCATATTTACCGAGTGCCCATGTGCACCCAACTTTGTCTACCCAATTTTAGTTATTTTTGCTTTTGAGTGTTGCTATCACAATTTGCAAATTCTTTACTAAGAATTTCATATTTTATTAGTGAAATTAAAAAAAAAACAACAACTAAGTTTTGTAAATGAGTCAAAGAAATAGGTTCCTTTCACCTGTTCCATCGGACCATCACACGTTTGACGAATCAAATATAAATACTTTCTACCGAGTAGTGTACCGTAGTTGCTAGAGTTTTGAATTCGCTTTCGAAATATAGTTGGTTCGAATCCTGATTGTTTTTTATTTTACTATTGTTCCTTTAGCGCACTCGCTTCCTGTGCGCTTGGTCATGGGTTCAAATCCTGACGGAGTCGAATGAACGGTGTGGTTCGGAGCCCACTTTAACAGATCTGTAGGTCCTGTCCTTAGTAGATCACGTGCTGGTTGAGGACGTTAATATACAGTCAAACAAACAAACTAGGCTAATGCCGGGAGAACAGAAAGTGACCCGATTGTCCAGGTGGGCCGGTACGAAACCTGACACGGTCTTGACCGAAGTAACGTTAATGACCCGGTTTTGGCCCAAATGAACAGACTGACTTCTCGATCCGGCTGTTACTTGCACAACTCTAGGGGTATTTTTCTTCTTTCCATGGATATGAGACTATTTCCATATGTATGAGACTATTGTTAGTAACTTTCCAGCGTCGAATTTTTCGTGCTGTGGGGTTTAAAACCCCCATGTATCGGTCACTCCATGAAAGAAAAACAGTTCAAACGCAACAGAGTACAATGAAGAAAGATTAAAAACTCTGTCCTGCCTCCCGGGTTACCGGACCAGGCCGGGTCTCAAGTGTAGACCCGTTCCAAAACTTGACCTGATTGACCGGGTGACCCATTTCAGCTCTGCAAAAAGAGTACATTGAAAACTAAGTCCTTGCCGGCTTCCTACCGTATGCGGGTCTCAATGAAAGATGGCTAAAGGTCTTAAAAAGAATTCAATTCAAAATAAATATTGTACTTTACATCAAACTTATCTGAAGTATTGTATTTTGGAATATTCATATTTGATTTGGTTGGCTCATTAAATTAATTAATCTAAATCCTTATATTTTTATTATTTAGTTGTTTCCTAGCCTATGGTTATGTTTATTTATAACACAGTATAAGTTTCGTATCTTCTCTTCATTTCCTCTTCATTTTGCTAGTATTATTGTTTTAGTTGTGTTTTATTTCTTTTTTATTGCCATACATTATTCTCTATTGTGAGATGCTGCTCCCTTAATAAATGAAAACAATTGTTGGAAAACATATCTTTCAGAAACAATGGGAGGTATTCTAATGAAAGTCTAAAAGAATAACAACTCTTTTATTGTAAGTTGAAAATAACAATTTACGGAAAATACAAGGTAAACAATAGATTCTTTTGTAGATATCTGTTGGAAGAGAAAATTTAAGTTCTTCAGAAGAATCTTTTCTTCTGCTCGTGAGGGAAGCTTCTTTTCATCTTCTGGAAGCGAAATTCGTTAAGATTAGAATGAAAGGAACAAAATTTAACTAGGTCAACTAAAACATGTATACACGTCCAGACAAAGCTCAGAAGTAAATAGACATTTTCCATTTCACGAATATAAACATGTTTGCGTGGTAATAACGACGCATATTTGAATTTCTTTGTATGTTTGTGTGTAGTGACATAGTCTTGACGTCAACAAGTATGTCTCAAGTCCTTGGAGCAGCAGAATTGAGTGATTCGCAACAATGGTATATTGTTTGGTAAATATAAAAGTGGTGTGTCCTAGAGACAAACTTCCCAAACACTGAAGGTCCACTGTCAATTGAAGGCTCAAAATTGCGCCAAAGGAAACTGGTGATACTTTCAAGTCGTCCTGGACCAACACCACGATATCTGAGGGTATTGTTTCTTTTTATGCTGAAATATGTATATCATAATTCTATAAATATTGCAACATTATGCTGATTACAGCAAATGCCGCTTACAAAACAATAACAAACTTGCGTACTACGTTTGTACTACAATGTTGTGAAATTGTGAAGTGTTTGTCAACAAAGACGGTCGAATTCTAAGAAGACGATGGAGACCGAAGAAAGGCGATCGACGTCATCAACAACGGCGACACCTGGTGTAGAGCCGAGGACTTGCTAATAAATAGCCGAACATCTTGAGTTCGGACATCATTCTGCGACGGGAATGATCGCCTCCTCGCCTTCCTCTGACCTGCAACGGGGTCGGAATCCTAACTCTGTATCTGCGACGGGATCAGAGTATTTTTTTCTATCTGTTCTTGTTTGCAACGGGACAAGACAATGCGACACCCGTTCTTGGCTGTATCGGGGCAGAACTCCTATCCTAGTCCATCTCTGCAGCGGGATTGGATTTCCTTTTCCACTTGCGACGGAGTGGGATTTCTCTACACCTGAATTCAACCACAGGCGTTCATTTATCTCTTCTCTCCGAGTTGATATTTTATCTTGAACCCGGAGACTCATTTTGTTAACTTTATATCTGTCTAGTTTCTGTGCGCATTTTGTAATAAAAGGTGATGGGATAAACCCCAAAGATCCCGCTTTTATTGCCCTACCGTACAGTACGTCACGATATTGTTCATGTTATTTTGAGGTTAACTAAGTAAGTACGACCTATTGTTAAATAAAATTATTGTTAATTTATATTCTAGTACATTGGAGTCAATACGAATACATTATTTACAATTTTCATGTGCCCCCACAAGCCCCGCCGAATGAAATCTTCTGGAAGAAACACTGGCTGAGGGTTGCAAAACGGTTGATGGGAAGACAATTCATGTTTCAAGGTTGCAAGTGGGGTAGCGCACCTTCAGATCGTGTTCAGTATATTCATCAGCTATCATCGCAGAGTTGTCAGGCTGAAACCAGTGTTTACCGAAACCAATATAGCTAAACGAAACAGTGAGCTATAGACGTAATACAACGAACGCCATTTGAGCTTTTGACATAACGTCATCTTTTGAGATGAGTTGCTCTTTACACAGTGTTCAGGTAGCGAGCACGTGTGGGTCCGGATAAAACCTTGTAAAGATTACATCATGAATCGACTGTAACCAACCGTCAAGCTGGTGGATATGTGGAGGACTCACGTGGTATACAGGATGATCTGAAGTTGTGGATTGTCTGCCTGGGCAATAGCAACTTCATCAAATATATCGAAATATGCTTCCTGTATTCTCAGTTGGTACAAGCGAGCAAAACATCAGTACTGTTCATGCAGGTTGAAGCTCCGTGCTACACTGCGAAAATGACTCCACAGCTTCCACTAACCAGTCGGTCACCGGACATGAACCCCATGGAACATGTCTAAGCTATGTACCGAGTCGCTGTAGCTCAGCCGTAGAGGCATAGCATTCGGGAGGTCGTTGGTTCAATCCCAGCGGTCGCCTATCCTGACAGATGTTTTTCCATGGGTTCTCCTCAGTCATACTAGGCAAATGCCGGGATGGCACCTTCAACATAGGCCATGACCGACACCTTTCCGAATCTTTTCCCCTCCCTATCCCGACCTGAGCCGTAGATGCTTAAAGGACATAAATGAAATTCAATTCAAATTCAAAAGTCTAGACCATGTTTGATGGGGTGACGTTCCCGTAAATCTGCTTGCTGATGAGAGTTGAGAGTGTTTAACAAAAGAGATCTACGATAAAGCAAAAATGAAACTCCAAGATTGGGTCGAAAGGGAAAGACTTGCCTTGAAAATCCGGTTGCTTTTCTACTACTGTATCGACTTTGGTCATAGCTTTTTTCCTTGTTTATTTAATCTCGTTGTTCGTCTTTGCCCTGGTGAAATTGAATTTAGGTATCTGAGGCTCAGGCCGAGATAGGGTGGGGGTGGGGAGAAGATTGTAGAAGGTAGACGGCCAGGGCCTAGTTTGTAAGTGCCATCCCGGCATTTGAAGGCGGAGAAACCTCAATCAGGATGGTCGGCAGCTGGAATCGATCCCAGGATCTTCCGAACGCTAAGACAACGCTCTGCAACTGAGCCACGGCTGCATTGTGTAACGTATATACCACTCCCTGCCTCATGTCGTAGACAACAACTTGTGATGTACACGCATATTTAAGACGTTTGAAGATTCTTACTACCTGCTTTTTTGAATTTGAGAAAATTTGTTTGCATTGGCTTAACATAAATAAAGCGTTCTTGGAACCCTATCGAAATATTCCAATTTCAGAACGAGAGTGTTTTATTACTGCACAAATTTGCCTTGTAAAGTATTTATGATAAAACTATTAATATGCCCGTGTATT
>JAGDQP010046941.1:2192-15164 GCA_022664845.1 Lepisma saccharinum
TTTCTTTCTTAATCTGTCGCTAATCTGAACCAGCTGGTACTTCAGAGTATGAACTGACGATCTAATTAAAAGATTGGAGGTGTCGCCTTACCGGTATTTCCTCCCTCGATCTAAATTATTTTTTTTACAGTGATCACAAGGATCTGGAATCCTCTTTCCCAGATATTCTTAAATCTGGAAGGCATTTCTGCGCCGCTCGTCTGGGGTGTAGAAAATGTTTGGAGCTAGAGGTTAAGTTAGATGCGTTGCGTGGGTACTCTAGGCTCCTGGCGACCCTATTTGTCTGTGTGATCCACTTTTGGGATCATTAGGTAGGTTGTTGTCCGTTACAAAGTCAGGGTTGCCAAACTGAATCCCCTTAACAACATTTTAGCGTATACTTAAATGATAATTGATGTTAATTAAATATAATGTTTTTTTAAATAAATTATTTTTGATTTGATTTTGGGCGGCCATTTTGAATCCAAGATGGCGAATTTTACAACATATTGTAATATTTACCTAAACTACTCGTGATGATACACTTTTATGACAAATTTCGTTTTTCTAGCTGAAACGGTGTGGATAATAGAATTTTGGGTCCGCCATTTTGGACCTAAGATGGCGTCTTTCGAAACATTTTGTAATATTTTCTTAACCTACTAGTGATCGTGTACGTTTATATCTAATTTGGTGTTACTTGCTCCAGCGGTTTAGGCTCTGCATCTATAAAACAATAGGTTTGCCGGCCATTTTGAATCCAAGATGGCGACTTTTTCAATATGTAATATTTTCCTAAACTACTTGTGATCAAACACCTTTGTGCCAAACTTCGTAGCGCTAGCTGAAAATGGTGTGGAAAATGGATTTTTGGGTCCGCCATTTTGAAACGATTGAATAACAAACAGGGGCAACTTCGCGCAGATTTTTTTTGTTTTATATTGACGAACATACATTTGACTCTAACTTACAATAAGTCTGACAGCGGAACAACACGGGACAACATATTTCTTTTTCATAATAACATATCGTATTTAACGCTTTCAATTAATAAAGACCAATAACAATTATTGTTTCACTAATAAATTATATTTGATAAATTATTATTTCGTAACTTTTTTATATATTCTACGTACTTTCAGACGTTGATTGCATTTTATTTGATTATTATCTGCTTCAATCTAAAGTTTTTATACAAGTTTCAACACGTGGCTCGTTTACTGCCTCAGTAAAACAATCGATGCCAATCGAACAAAGGTAGCTTTGCTACTCCTATTCTGGGACAGGCAAATGGAAATAAACACTTTCATAAGTAATTTCTGACCATTACAGATGTACTGTAACCAACCGAACCTTAAAAAATCCCTAACTAGTTACATTTTTTTTTTACTTTTGACCAGCTTTTTCTGAATCGGCCGCACTGTGCGACGGAAACAAAGTGTAAAATGATGTTCGCACAATGCAATTAATCACTATCACCACAGCAGATTTAACACGTCTTACAGAAGTATTAAGATGCAGTTTTCTCAAATTAATAACTGCAAATAAAATTTATATAAAAAATTATTTAAATAAATCTTTCTATTCCGTACTTATATTTAATATTTATGATATTTGATATTTATTATAATAAGAAAATATTGTTATATCTCTAGTGCAAGTTGGCGCTCCGGTTGATCTTCTAGTAACGCCCATCATTTCACGAAGTTTCTATCAGGTAAATGATAAAGATAAACATTTTAAAATACAAAGGCATGAACTATGCGCAATGTTGGCTTTCATCGAATTATTCGTTCTGGCGCTGTTTAGGGTTATACGTTTTGACGTTATACGTTCTGACGTTTTTGGATTTATTTATTTATTAACTATCCAAATACAGCTCAGGCCATTTTACATTGGACAAAATAACAATAACAAACAAAACAAAATAACAACAAACAACAAAGAAAAGTAATAACAATAAACTAGATATTAGAAACAATACAGAGCTAAATAAAACTTAAACTATACATTCAGTCGTTCAGTAACCATCCTCAAATAAAATTGTAACTGGTAGTGGTGTCCAGTTCACTGAATTGGGAGGACAATCTATAAAATAGGGATGTCTTTATTAGTGATATCCTTGGGTGTGGAAGAGCAAATAGTGTTTGGACCTTGTACTCCGCGTAGGTACTCTGAAAATGATAATAGTTTGTCACATCTGATTTGTCTATTTACGATTTTATAGAGGAACTTGAAATCGGCCACCTTACGACGATATTCTGGAGATTCAATATTCAATGCTTCAAGTAATGATTTTCTGTGGAAGTTGCGAACAGTGGGAACTCTAAATCTAACAACTGCTACGAAGAAGTTTAAAACTCTCTCCAACTTAGAAAGCACTGTAGGGGTAGCTATAGACCATACGGGTGAACAGTACTCCAGTGACGTTATCCGTTCTAACGACGTTTAGAATTATACGGTTTGACATACGATCTGACGCATTTATGATATGTTCTGTCGTTATACGTTCTGACGTTTGTTTTTGATTGTTCGTAATATTATACGATCTGATGGTTTTGAGTTTTGACTGTTATACAATCTGACGTTCCAGTGTTAATACGTTTTGTCGCATTTCGTAGACGTTCTGTCGTTCTAGGTATATGCTCTGGCGTTTTTTTAGAGCTATACGTTCTGACTGACCGTTACAAAGAGGGGGAAAATTGCTGTTGTTCCGTAACTAGAGATGTTGAGAATTAATCTGTAAAACCTGGTTTGCAGTATCTTTCCCATCACTGGTGGTGACATTTTCACTGTTATTTGTTAAGAGATCACAATCTATTATAGATGTAGGGGAACATGGGGGCAAAGTGCATTGGATTGATGTTACCTGAAAAGTTTCAAAGTGTGCCGCGGGAGCACCTTCAGAAGCAGAGTGAAGCCTTTGAAGGGAGACAAAAGGTTCAGATTATTTTCAGGAGCCATATTCTTTTGAGGAAACTCTAGACGGATGTCCAACTTGATGACATGCGTAACATTTGAAATCATCACACGAAAGATAATATATGGTGTAATTTGTACCGTCATGTGATATGAGAAACGACTGAGACAAAAGTTCAGCCCTAGGTACAATCATATACACGAAGCGTCAAAATAACTTGATTCAGTGAGGATGTTGTGTACCAATATGAAGAAGGCGGACCCCTCTAATGCTAGTTCCATGTGCTTTTATAGCTGTGAGTAATAATTCATTGTAAAGATCTGGCAAACACCTTCAGTTGTGAAAAAAATGCAAATGCGTCCACCAGAGAGGCATGAGGCGAAAGAAATATTTTCAGCACCACAAAGATTTGCTATTGATAACAAAACAGTATCAAGTGTGACTGCGTTCGGTACTTCGCATATCAACGCTACTTTTTTTGCTTGTTATAGATGAATCACCAATTGTCATTTTAGTAGCATTTGATAAAACTTGAGAAGAGAGGTGACTGAATTGAATTGATAAAAAACTTGGTACACTTTATTTTATATGGGCCAGTCTAGTAACTGTTAACTTCTTCCCGTAACGATTAGCGTCACGTTCTAGTTAAAAGACACCAATGCCCCTGCCGGGACTCGAGCCCGGGACCTTCGAGTCGTTGGCCCAACTACTTAGACCGCACGGCTACCCAGTCGGCTGGATGGATTGAATTTTATTATTATGGCTTTAGGCATGTAAGGCTTACGCCGGGATAGGGAAGTGGAAAGGATTCGGGAAGGCATCGACCAGGGCCTACGTTGAAGGTGCCATCCCGGTATTTGGCTGGTTTAACTGAGAACAACCCTGGAAAAAACACAGTCAGGGTAATCGGTCGCTGGGATCGAACCCGAATGCTACGCCAACGCTCTACCACTGAGCTACGGTGGCTCTGTGAAAGGTAAGTGAGTTCGATGTAGCGGGGAAAAGAAGCACTTTGTTCAAAGTAATATTCGGAATGTCATAGTAGCGGGCGAAAGGTGAGGTAATTCAAAATTTTCCATACTCGTTTGTATGGTTCAGTAGGTTATATAGAAAAGAAACAACACACAAAAAGTACAAAAACTGTTTAAAGACCTGCTTTCTTAAACAATTCGTACTAAAAAGTGAAAAATAGTTTTGTTTATGTATGACAAAAAAGAAAAGTATGGGACGCGCTCTCATACACAGTCACTATAAATTCTTGAATTGGCTCGCCTTTTCTTTTTAGTCATGCATAAACAAAATTATTTTTCAGTGTTTAGTACGAATTGTTTAAGAAAAGCAGGTCTTTAAAAATATTTTTTATTATTTTTTTTTCGAGTTATTTCGGTGTTCACATAATTTTTCTCAAGCTAATATTTTGTGACCCAAATCCTAAAGTGTTCTGCAACCAGTCAAACGCAGTCCTAGTATTTATTTTACGATAAAGTAGTCCGTATTACAATAAAATAAAATAAAATATGCTTATAAAATATATAAGTATATGAAAGTAGCAATGGAGTATTGTATTGTCACACGACTTGCGTCGTTGTGAAAAATTTCATCATTCTATGACGTAGGGAGGGGAAATGAGTTAAATTAACGTTCTAAGATTTGAGGATACCACGAATTATTGTGAACTAAAGAAAAGAATATAAAAAGTAAATGATATGCTTATTGGCTATGAAATAGCTCTAACACATATGGTAAACTTAACACTAAATATTCAGATACGTTCCACACACAACAGATACACACAACACTGCAAAATTCAGCAGCAATTTTGGAACGCCATATCTTGCCATGTACTGCTTGTATCTAAACTGGAATTTCACTCGGGTTCCGAGAGGTACAAAGCAATGAAACTCTCACATCAGTGATTATATAGAATATGTTGACACAAAAAAGTAAAAATGGACATGTTGGCTCATACGTCATTGCTATTCTAAATACCTCATCTGTTAAATAGGTTACGTGCGAATAGTTACCGTCGCTGATTGACACCAAATTGATAATAACCGGTAAAATTGAAACTGCTGTTTTAAATTATGAAGTCGATTTTGGTGTTTCATCTTCGTTTGAGCCGTCAGACTGCGTTGAGATAGACAAATGAATTGACGGAGAGCCCTTAATTAGAAAGATGTGCGTCCGAAAACAATGGAGTCCTATGAAAAGCATGTCAGTCAGAGTTTACTCATATTAAAATTAGGAAAGCGTTGAATAAAAGGCAGGAAACATGAATGAGGAAATTCTGTTGAAATATAAGCAAGGTTATTACGGATCACTATTATGGATCAATGCTAGAGGTGAACAGAAGATTATAATAATAAGATCCAACTGATTGCAAAACAATCGTATCACATTATACATCAGTTCTGCTTTCGAAGTATAACACTTTTAGCACGAAGATACGGAAATCGATAGTTACATTGATCGTAATGAGACGCCATTACTTGTCATGCAAACAGGCTCATTTCATAATTCAATGCTAACAAATATTTAGCACTCAGTCTATCAATGTGTTCTTCGAAAAGTTTGTGGAAAGTTGAAACAGAAGTTCCAACTTCGAGACAAGATTCTGTCTGATTGTTCTCATAACATACCTACAAGTTGATAGTAAGAAATACTTTGTTTTTAACTATCATTAAGAAACAATATGCTGAGATGAATCAAACGAAATACTCCAGGTACAGGGGTCTAGAAAATTCTCTCCTGAAAGTTGAGAAATATAGTTTAGTATGTACAGGATTATCACAACCACAGGAATTTGTTCGTAGTATTTTAGCAGACCAAAAATGTGTTCTGTTTCCATTTGATTTTGTATGTATGTTGTATGATTTTGTATAATATTAAAACTAGATAGATAGAGTGAGTGAGTGTGTGTGTGTGAGAGAGAGAGAGAAAGAGAGAGAGAGAGAAAGAGAGAGAGAGAGAGAGAGAAATCAGATTTGAAGAGTACAGGAAGGACAGGGTGTCCAAGGAGAATGATTCTCGCAAAATGCATTTTAAAACCTAATTTTCCCATTTATTCACAAGTATTTCATATTCTAAACACCGTTATAACTTGTGGATTATTCGCGCTTTGGAATTACAATTTCCCAATCGATTAGGTGTCATTGTGTATTACTTGTTACGAGTCTAAACTCAGTTTCCTTAAAATATGAACCACTTCTCTCCCTCTACTTTTCATTTGTATTCTGAGACCCTGATTTATCCCCCATTTTTAGTCTAGTAAGTTCACAAATTTTTCTTATGCTTTTTTAGTTCCATGTGTACTCAGTCTGTACATGTCTCGATAATAGAATTTAAGGGAAATCAGAGTTCAAATTTCAGTTCATCAACCTTGAATTACTCAACATTTATGAACCCGCAGACTTCACAACCTTTCCGTATATGCTTTTATGAAATTGGCTAAATCCGGTTCGGAATTTTATCATTTTCTTTAACGTGATTTCCGCTGCCTATACGAAGGTTCAAATTGGCGCTAGATCTTTCTTTCACTGTATTTTGGTGCGCTATAAATTTCAGCCAGTTGTAATCGTGTCCCTCTAAATGTATGCTGTACATTTTTTTTCCTTCCGTATTCTAGCTACAGAAAGCCTGTATCTTCATGTGATTATTTAGTAAAGTACGACCAGCGTTTCTTGAATGTGAGTTCTGGCTTTGCGGGAGAATAATAAAAAAAAATCTCAATTTCGTAAATGAGTGAACCAATTAAACATTCAACTAGTAGAGATTCTGATTTAAATTAAATGTACACCATGGAAAGAACGTTCGTTATCTCTTCTAAACGTGTTTCTTTAGCTGCGGGCGTACAGTGGAAAAGTGGAGAAAAACGAAAATTTAAGGATGGGGTAAATTTTACAGATTCTTTACGTTAAGAGCCCTCATCGCGCCAGCCCCTATTTTTGAACATTTTTCTAAATATTTCAAAATTGAGAGCACTATCAGAAATGTTATAACATAGCGCGCTAGAACATATAAATTACTATGAAATACAATGGACAGCGATCTCGGGATCTCGTCGATTGATGAGTACTGAGACTTCAATTAAATAATGTCGTCATAATTTTTGAAAACGTATCACTCATTAATGGACAAAATCTCGAGATTGCTGTCCATTGTATTTCATAGTAATTTATATGTTCTAGCGCGCTATGTTATAACATTTTTGATAGTGCTTTTAGTTTTTGAAATATTTGAAAAAAAAATAAAAAGTGGGGGCAGGCGCCAGGAGGGCTCTTAACCTAAATGACGGAAGCATTGGAAATTAGTTAAAAGAAGAACTAGTGTGTTTGGATCACATTCAAGTGGCTTCAAAATTGTATCAAAAATATTCTCCGATAATTTTGTGGAGAACTACTGAACTCAACAATAACAAAAATGGACATAGAACGTTCATCAGCGTCCCAAAGGATATATCAATTTCTATGTGCCCAAGTGGTGTATCTTTCCCGTAAATACTTATAATTAATTTAGGTAATAACAATTCAGCAACTAAATGCATAAAATGTAGGGGCATTGATTAGTATGTGAGCAGTTTCTTCTAGGAGAGGTGATGACTATAATTGGTGGAGAACTCTGAAGCTGCATCCTAAATACACCTTTCATCTCCTATTTCCTTTCCTACCGGAAGGTCGGCCATCTTAAGAACTGATCATATAACGTCTTTTCCTTTCCTTGTGACCTTTTTTGCCTCCTCCGGCCAAGGATACATGCAGTCCATCCTTCGTACCCTGTAGCGTTCAATTATTTCATGTAGAAACTAGCGCCACCTATGAATTGACGGATGAAGAAAGCATTGCGCAGGGAGGAAGCAGGGAGGAAGTGACCTCGCGTTGAAACCGATGGTGTGGGGAGGGTAGTCCCGCGGGATTAGTATCTTGCATTCCGTTGTTCCTTACATTGTATCAATGGAGTTAGTCAGTCGTTCCTTTCATTGTTTGTTTATTCTTTCGTGGTATTTTAATGATTCTGTTCAAAATAAGATTCTGTTGTTATTTGCAGTAATATTAAAAAAAAAAAAAAAACAATAAAATTTACAGGGGAAGAAAGCATTTATTTTAGGTAAGCGTCATCTTGCGTTGTTGGGGATGATAGTTTCAAAGCCAAAAGAAGTTTTGTTAAAGCTCTATTCTTAGTAGACGCTGTATGTGGTGCGTTCCATTCTCTTCTGCTCTTGTGTACAAGATAGGAAAATACTACAATAAATGATCTGATATATTGCTGTTTATTTTTTAAAAATATCATGTTGGATTGCTTCTTGTTGAATTGAATTGAAGTATAACTTTAAGCAACTTTCAATCGGACCGGCATATGGTAAAGGAAAGAATGGGAAAGGTAGCGGTTAAGATCTTACTTACGTGCCATTCCGGTATTCGCTTAGTAAAGAGGGAAACCCTGGAAAATCTGTTAGGATGGTCTCCCGTGAGGTTCGAACTTGAACTTAAATTATTACTTTCAGGCATCTAAGGCACAGTCTAGCTCAGGGGAGGGGAAAGGGTGCGGGTAGGTGTCTGCCAGGACCTAAGTTGAAGGTACCATCCAGGCATTTCCTTGACGTGACTGAGGAAAAACTGTAGAAACCCTCACCCAGGATGATCAGGAAGGGAAGGAGTCGACCAGAGCCTAAGTTGAAGGTATCATCCGGCATTTGCTTGATGTGACTGAAGAAAATCCGTGTAAAAACCTGTCGGCATGGTTGGTCGCTGGTTTCGAACATAGGATCTCCTGAATGAGAATCTAACGCTCTACCAGTGTTTCTGCCAGACCCCCTGTGGGGGTGTCACCCCCAAATTTTCTCGAAAACTAAACTATAAAATTTATACTGTCAAAAATCTATAGAAACAGTGCATGCCCCCTCCCTAGCTTTACACCCCCGCAAACAAATTACTGGCGGAATCTCTGCGCTGTACCAACTGAACTACGTCCGCTTCGAGTTTTACAGGATTTGACGAGCCTAGCCACGGGACAACGGTGAGCAGTATTCATTTTATGTGCAATGTGCATTAATAATGACAGGTGCAGCTGTATTCCGCCATCAAAACAGGATATATGCGGATATTCGGGATAACTCTTCTTGTTCATATTGTTTACTGAACACACTATTTATTGTACTATTGAGGAATAGAAAATGTCACAAAATTGATTTGAAATAACATGCAGTTACTCTGTAAAAATTCCAGCAATTTGTTGCACGCATTACGTTGTTGATAATTTCTTTAGTATCATTTCTTTTGCACTGCAGTTTGAACGATTTGAAATCTTTTCGCTGATTTATATAATAATACAACTTACAAAAAGCACTGAAACATTTATGTGTAGCTGTTCCCTGGAAAGTCTTTCAAAGAGAAGAACGTGAAGAATTGCAATTGTAATGAAAAACCTGCTTACTGGTCGATACACGTAATGAATAAGGAATATGACCAAGAGCGCCCTTGTTACGATTTTCGAGGGGGAAGGGAAGACCACCCATACACATACTGCTTTCTTTTTCTGACTGACATGATCCCCACATTTTGTGCCATATTAGTAATAGTATCATTTTCTTCGGGTAGGGGAGGAGGGGAAAGCGCCCCTTTGACCTCCTAATGGGCGTCATTGAATAAGACCATATAAATTATTGTCTTAAAAATACGCGCCGTACAATACCCCTCAAGCGAAGAAGAGGGGAAAGTTCACGCAATCAAAGCATCTTGCAAAACGAGTACAACTGCGCAGTTGTTTGCGTTTCTAATTATTCGTGCTTTTTCAATTGGGGTTGTTTGCCTACGATATCACAACCACCAGTCCTATCCCGCCACCCACTGCACAGTTGTTTACGCTTCTAATGCTTTTCAAAGATGTCGCTATATTTGCCAAGTGTACAACGTCCAAAATGCTACCTTTTGTAAACTCCTTCCAAGGTTCCTTTCCTTGATTCCTTTGGTTTCTCAGCAAAAGGAAGGAAGGAAAGGAAGCATTTAGGATTGGGCCGAAGCTGCATCCTAAATACACCCTTCATCTCCTATTTCCTTTCCTATCGGAAGGTCGGGCATCTTAAGGACTGATCATATAACGTCTTTTCCTTTCCTTGTGACCTTTTTTGCCTCCTTTGCCTCCAAGGAGAAACCAACCATGAAAATCTATGCATCATTATTTTGTAAACAAACAACAATACGCGGACTCCCAAAATTGTGTACAAAGCTCGGAGCAGTTTAGAAATGTATTACTTACGTTGTCATAATTTAAACAAAATGTAATTGAAAATAATATTAAAATAACGCTTTTTTAAAATTAAAATACAGTAAATAGATGCAAATATTACATAGCAAACTTTCGTGTTTTTTCAGCTACAAAAAAAAAAAAAAAAAAAAAAAAAAATCAGCTATATGACAGAAAATAAAAGTGTGAAAAATAATGTTCGTGTATTGAGACTTAAAGAGTACTTAAGTGACATTTTCGATTCCGGATAGATGATAATAAAACTCCTTCTCTGTTCTGAGGCAAAATTGTTTAATTTTGAAGTATTTATATAAAGATATTAAAATTTCCCCCCAAACCGTCTGGTCAGCGTGAGAGCGGTAGACCAGCTCCTCCCTTCGGGGAGAGGCCTCATCCACTAATGGATTGAATATGGCAGTGATTTATTATTTATTATTAAAAATTTCCACTTGCTTTTATGCAAACCGACACTGATTTATTTGGTTTCGTTTTCGTCGATTCTTTTGGATTCTGAGTTTATTATCCGATACATGCGCACTTATCTTTTTCTCTATATCCTCTTTCAATATCAAAGCAGTAAGTAAGTATTGCTTTTGAAAACAGTGACCTCTTTGGAGCGGCTACCAACAACCGATGTCACTAACAATGTAAGAGATATACAGTATATCTTCCTTAGAGCAATCACAGCTCGCTTTTGAGCTCTAATTTTCTGGATTTCTCTAAAGAAGACCCAAGCGATCGTACCCGATTCACTCTCAATATGACGCAACCTAGTTTGAACTCCATCAAACCGGAAAAGAATCACAGACATACGAAATCCGGAGGGTCAAACAAATGAATATCATCTTAAATAGCTAGTGTGAAACAACGACTCATTAAAGCAGGATATACGAGGAACACTTTCTCGTTGCAATACGAAATTCATATAAAGAGAAAATGACAGAGCTTCAAGATAAATGTGTTAAATTATTAACTTACACCAACCAACAGCACGCATAGATAGCGACAACTTGGAGTTCTTGGCAACTTGAAGGGACGAAGCCATTCATTGGAAAATTGAAATATTAGATGAAAAAAACAAACATACAAGAAAAAAAAAACAAAAAAAAAAAACAAAAACAAATAAACAACCGAAAGTTGACAGGAGTTAATATACGTTATTTCCAGTCATCTTCTTCTGAGCAATCGAACATTGTTGACATGGAAACTGGTTACTTCACTATCTACAGAGGAGTCACCAAAAGCTAACACATATTAGTTAGTAAAAACGATGAAGAAAATCTCAAAGAGACACCGGGACGGGCGTAAGCCATAGTTCTGTTACCACCCATACACTTCATTTTATCTTTACCTTATCAAAGAGAAGCATACATTCAACATGATAGGTTCAAAGTAAAATTTTAGCAATTGAACACATCGGATATCCGATTATTATTCGAATAATTATCCGGATAATTTCATTACTCGAATCCGAATAATCGGATATCAGAACAATGGAGAAACGGATATCCGATTAATCGATTATCCGAAAAACGAAGAAACGGATATCTGTTTATCCGATTATCCGAAATTGAACAAACGGATATCCGTTTATTCGATTATCCGAAAACGAACAAACGGACATCCCTTTATTAGATTATCCGAAAAACAAACGGATATACATTTATTTGATTATTAAAAAAAAACAACAACAAAAAAAAACAAAACAACAACAACGAACAAACGGATATTCAAATAGTAGTTATCCGATGAACAATGAAACTTATACAGCAAAGAAGTTTGGGTATTGTGGACCTCCATTTTTATTTTAGTGCAAAATTATCTTCCTATAACAATTTGTTAAACAGTTTAAAAGCAGAATATTACTTGTACTTTTAGACTTCAGCAGCTAATGCTGTGAAACTTTAGTGTCCGCTCTGTCCGTCTGTCGACAACTTTCAACTCAGAAACTACTAGGGCTGGAAAGGTGATTGAGGCGCCGTTGGAAAGGTCTCGGCAAGACGTGTTAAAACCCGTATCGTTCATCAGATTGCAGGGTCGGTTGCCAAGGTTCGGGGGGATTTTAAACTTTAAAATTACTAGGGCTAGTAAAGTGGTTTAGGTGTCATTTGAAAGGCCTCAGCAACACGAATTCAAAGCTGTATCATTCATCCAGATTACAGGACCGGATCCAGAGTTTCAGGAAGGGATTTTCAACTTTGGAACTATTAGGACTAGAAAAGTGGTTGATGTGTCGTTGGAAAGGTCTCGGCAACGCGAATTCGAACCCGAATAATTTCTCCAGATTGCAGGGGCGGTTCCCAAGGTTCGGGGGAATTCAACTTTGGAACGACTGGGCTAGGAAGGTAGTTGATATGTCGTTGAAATAGTCTCGGCAAGACGAGTTTAAACCCATATAATTCATCTAGTGTAGACTGGAGGATTCCGAGTTTAACAGGCGGGAATTTGCAACTTTGAAAGTACTAGGGCTAAGAAAGCGGTTGAGGTATCGCTGGGAAGGTCTCGGCAACACGAATTCAAACCCGAATCATTTCTCCAGCAGGGGCGGTTACAGAGATTCGGATGGGGGGGATTTTCAACTTTAGAACGACTAGGATAGGAAAGTAGTTGATGTGTCTTTGAAAAGGTCTCGCCAGTGGCGGTTCTAGAGAAAAAACTGGGGGGGGGGGAGCCCCCCAACGTGGCCTATTATATATATATATATATATATATATATATATATATACATACATATATATCCCAACCCGTCTGGTCAGCGTGGGAGCAGTAGACCAACTCCTCCCTTCGGAGAGAGGCCTCATCCACTAGTGGATTGAATATGGCTGTGATTTATT
>JAGDQP010046942.1:0-15164 GCA_022664845.1 Lepisma saccharinum
TTTTTTTTTTTTTTTTTTAAGAAATGATAATGCCAATAATGTAATTTGTTGATACTCGGCAACCAATCCCATTTTTACTGAGTGACCAGTGACCAGTGTTGGCTTCTTGTTCCGAAGATCCCTGGTTCGCAACTGGTGATCTGCCATTCTTACTGTTTATTCATGTTTTTTCTCACTAATACTAGATTAATGTAGAGACGGTACCTTCAAACTATTTTCTGTCACAACATTCTCTCCCATATCTTATCCTGCCCTAAAACAAAGATGATATAATTTCAATTAAATTCAAGTTTATTTTTGATGTCTGATATCAGAATGTTGCTCTAAGCCGGTTATTTTCAGCGCATGATCTTACTACAGTATTTCCAATATTTATTTTTATGCTTGATCCAAAAATGCCAAAAAAAAAAAACTTAAATAAAATTCAACATTTTTCTATGTTACTGCTATAAATTTAAACGTAGAAACTTCAAACTTTCAAAGATCGAAGTTCGATTCCCGTACAAAATCTCCCTTGACAGTGAATTCATAGGACAAAATCCCCCCCGTCATCCCGACAAAAGACGCTCATACGACAAAATACCTCCTCAAAAACGGAGAAATGTTATATCAGTCAACTATTTTTTCCTTTTCTATTATAATTGAATAAAATGTTCTAAAGGTTTGGATGATTTTTTTCTTTTATAATTCAGAGAGTAAAGATTTCATATAAACAATGGTTTAATTCCTTCATGCTTCAACTAATCTTGGCTTAAAAATTAGGAAATATGCTTAGTTAGACACTACAAGAGCAATGAAGAATTCCGAATTTACGTTGGAGAAATAGAAGCTTTTGTATTCCTGCCAGACGAAGTCGTTATAAAAGGTACCGTAAGTGATATTTACAGGAAATATTTACCAGAAGAAGGTACATTTATTTCGATGCTACATATGTAACTAGATATGTTGCTATGGGAGTAGATATGTTGCTATGGGAGTAGATCTTCTATTAGCACGTGTACCCAAGTTTACACACCATCTGTGTAGAATGTTCATGACGAAAGCAAAAACGGAGAAAGCCGCACGAACAATATATGTGAAGGATAAAACAACAAAATTAGGAGGTTAATTTCCTAATCAGGATATTTTCAAACTGATTTTTTTTAATTTTGTTACTTTTTCTTTTCAAATCTGGTCACTAGAACTACTAACAGCTCATAACTAAATAGGCATGTATGTTCAGGCTATGTTGAGCATGTAAAGATTGTTGACAATTTGAGCTTCATTGCCTTTATTTATCCTTATTTTTTAAAGTAAAATCAGAAATACTTGGAAATTCATAGGACAAATTTGGAAACCAATGACATTGCAATCTTAATACATTTTCACATTAGTCTAGCCTTACGATTGATTGCAATACAGTAGATGATTATAGGACATACTTCTCCAAGGAAATAGCGTCCAAGCGGGTCTGTCGCGAATGTGAGGAGGCAACAACATAAGCAATAGTAGTAATTAATACATGTCATGGTTCTCTTTCGTAAAAGAAATGGCATAACTGTTATTTCGTATTACAAACAGTAAATTCGTTTCCTTTATATCTTTTGGCTTGTCAAAGAGACGGTTAAGTTCAATAAATAATAATATGGATTTATGCTTTTGTGAGGCATTAGAACTCGCAAACTTTAGAACCCAAGACTTTAGTTTACGCGCTTTATTTTACAGTTGTATCTTGTCTAGAATTTGTAATGGAGTCAATGGTATTTATAAATCTGGTATTGTATTCTATGAACATAAAACTTAGAACATTCCCCTTTTAAATGGTAAAAGGCCTATAAGAAAATTTTGTTGGGCTCGTATTTTCAGAGAGTTTGGAGAAATTGTATGCCAGTGTTGTTAAAATGCGGGTTCCAGTCACTTAAACTTTAACATAAACATTAAGGGCCAGTTCTACAATCGACCGCTAAACTTCGATTCAGCGCTAAGTTGAGGCCAAGTCTGATTTTGCGTATTCTCATTGGCCAAAATCAGACTTGGCCTCATCTTAGCGCTGACTAGAAGTTTAGCGGTCGATTGCAGAACTGACTCTAACTAAACAGTATTTCATGCACCTCTTCCCCTGCATGTATATAAGAGGCGTTTGTGATAATACCCTCCTTAACTTTTAAACAGGTAAGCTATTTTACATGCGTAACTGGGTAAGAGGGGTCCGTTCGACCCTTCATTATTTATTAACATAAATATTTAATGTTTTGATCACGACTGAAGAGTATATATTTAGTATACACTCCAGATGGATCACAATTAATATCAGTAACGTATTTATTAATTTTTAATATTCAAATGATTACAAGCATGACAATACACAGAATTACTTGAGAGGTCTGGTGGACCCCCCTCCCTTCCCCTTGCTCGTTTAAAGGTTAAGTTCTTGTGGTTTTAAGGGTTATATCCACAAGTATATCCAATTTGCGGATCCAGAGCGGGTTGGTTTCATATTATTTATATTAGCTGTAACTGTTTATATTAACTATAAAAGCGCAAAACATAAATTTAAAAATATGTACATATTTGTCGAAGACTTAAATCAGGACAGAAAAACAAATATATATATGCAGTTATTCTAATTTTCTTTTAATTGGGTCTTTTCGACAAGACTTCAGAAATTCTGTTTCCGAAGTCCAAATCGATTTCCTCCATTGTCAATCTTTCAACTCTTTTTAACGTTATAGAAATTAATGTTTGCAACATCGCTCTACATCTGAATCGACTCAAACTACATGTCGGTGGTTTCTGATCGAGGCCGTACTATTCTGAGTCATTGGACACTTAGAAAGTAATACCAAAACGACTTGAAATATAAGACAAATCAAGGATGACCAGAAATTTATTGACAAAAAGCAGTATCATATATTTGCTATAGAGGCACGCGTTGAATTCTGGTAATTGCTACCATTATAGCCTATAAAATGGATACAAGTGGTTGGTCTATATTCTGTCTCTGCATCTCCTCAAAAGTACAAAATGTAGAACAGAAACTTCAGCTCTTGTTTCCTCTCTTTCATAAAGTTTCCAATCCGAAACTGCTTCGACTTCTCCTATTGATTCGATATTTGTGTGCTGCTGCTTATATTATATATCTTTAACATTCTTCTAGCCTACGTCATAATCTAATCATCTCTCGTCATAGACAGAGTTCACCTAACGTTTTTCGAAAAGTTAGTAGATACTACAAAAATCACTACAAGAAAAAGATAAATCGCCACAGAAGTGCTAGCGATCTGGTGATCAGGGCCGGATTTATACGTCTAGGCGCCCTAGACCCATGACTTCCAGCGCCCCCGCCCCTACATCCTCACCACTTCCGTCCTTTTCAGCTTCCTGTCCTCACATTATGACAAATATACTCTCCTTAGTCTTCTAGCCATTAATAATAATAACGTGATAATAATTATTTAACTCTGATAATGTGGTTATTTACAAAATACGTTTCAATAATATCATAACAATAAAATAACTCCATTAAATACAATGAGCAAATTTAATTAAATTTCTGTAGGCTACCTTTTGAAAATATGTTATTACACTGAACAAGAAGGGGATATAAACTATTTTTTAATTTTATTATTTACAATTTAGTATTACATTTCGTTCGCGGCTTTTATGCAGCTTTAAGAAGAAAACCAGCTTCAGCCGTTTTTGGACTCTACTTTTGCTAACATCACAAATGGCATATTGCAGTTTCGTGATAGATTTACACTTTTAACAATTACAAACTCTAAAATTTCCTAAATATTTTTTTAAAGTTTTAAAAAGAAAAAAATCTAAAAATATCTAAAAATTATCAATTCCAGTCACAATACAAAACACTAAAATTTCCTAAATACATTCATAAAGTTTTAAAAAGTCTAAAAATGAGAATCACATTACAAAACACAAAGCACACAAGGCATTTATATCATATAAGGACATACGAAAACACTTTAAAGAAAATTGAAGAATGGTAAAGTCGTCATATTTTCTCCTCGCTATTTAGCATTTATTGATTCATCCTCTTTGCCACTTCTCTTTGTGTAGAAAAAAGAAACGTAGATTTACAGAATTGAACCCTGCTATGTATCGGTATCTGTTAGTCAGTATATCGGTCCATCTGCCAATACATCGCCCCTAAGAACTAGCAAGTTCAAAGTTAAAAAATCTCTAGCAATGGACAAAAGCGACACTACAAACTTATTAGGGTACGTTGAATACGTGGGCAATTCTTTGAATTTTAAATACCATCTCCGGGAATATTCATCTGCTGAAGATATAAAGTCAAGTTATAGGGAGACAATGATTCTTCTGTCATAAAAGACACGTTAAGACATTTTTTAAATTTGTAAGGTCTTTAAATCCATCTTTGGATCAGGCCAGGATAGGGTCTGGCAGGGTAGCGGCCGGTATCTTACTTAAGGTCCTATTCTCACATTTGTTTGGTGAAAGTGAAGGAAACTAAAGGGAAATTTCAGCCAGGACGATTGGCATCAGGATTCGAACGAACGGTATTTACCCATTGCGGACTCGAAAAGACACTTTAGTTTTCCTCATATACAAAAAACTAGCGTAGATTACGCCTTCATGCATACTTAATACAAAGTATCTCTTGCCATTAGCAGAAGTATAAATGACAGCGACGCCCTATATGTGACATATTCCTTTTTAAAAAAAGCTTTTAAAGACACACTTTTCTTAAACGATTCATACTAAAAAGTTTTATATATATATATATATATATATATATATATACGTATTTATTTAGTGACAACACAACAGGCAATGGCCTAATTATAGTGTTGAGCTTTACAAAGTATTTGTACAGAGTTTATTGACAATTGCATCTCTAGCTTCTTTAGACGACATATAGCATACGTTCAGATCATTGTGAACTGTACAGAGTTGGTTATACGTATATAGTACAAATACTCCAGATTGGTGACCTCATCAAGATATTGGTTCTTGCCTTTTTACAGTGGAAGAGACCAGTATTATTAACGCGAGTTTTAGATGATGGGACACGAAACTGTAATGTTGAAACTAAATCCATACAATCTAACTTATTTTTAACAATTTTTTAAAGAAATAACAGATCAGCAATGTTGCGCCTTTGTTCTAGGCTCTGAATATTAAAGTTCTTAATGACTGCATTGTAACTATCATAAGCAGGATAGATTCGAGTTTCTTTAAAAGTCAGGAATTTAAGAAATTTTGATTGGATTTTCTCCAATTGTTGGCAATGTTTCAATAGATATGGATTCCAAATAGAAGAAGCATATTCTACCTTGGAGCGAACATAAGCATAGTAAATTTTTTCCAATGTTGATATATTGTTGAATTCTCTTTCCGTCCTAATTACGAATCCTAGTAACTTCAAGGCTTCATTTGTTATATTTGCAACATGTATGTTAAAAGTCAATTTCGAGTCAAAATTGACACCAAGATCCTTAACTACAGTAGGTCTGTTTAGTACAATTTTATTAATGAAATAATCAAATTGATGAGAGGTTTTATTTCTATTAAATGATAATACTTTACATTTACTTATGTTGACTCCAAGTTGATTAATAGCACACCAGTTTGCAATATTGTCTAAGTTTGCTGAAGTCTTATGCAGTCTCCGATAGAGTTGACTTTTGTATATATTTCAAAGTCATCTGCAAATAACAATTTTTCATTATCAGGCACATAATCAGGAAGATCATTAACAAATAAGAGGAATAATAAAGGTCCTAGGTTCGAACCCTGAGGAACTCCTGAGAATACAGAATATTCATATGATTTGTATTCTTTATAGACAACTGATTGCTTGCAATTTGTTAAGTACGAATAGAGAAGTCTAATCACAGTGGGTGAGAAGTGATAGTGATTTAATTTTTTCCAGTAATATATTGTGATTAATTCTGCCAAATGCTTTCTCAAAGTCAATATAAATCACATCAACTTGCTTGCCTTCATCCAACGCATTTGCTATGTAATCCGTAACAAGTGCTAAGTTTGTTACCGTGGATTTCTGAGAACAAAATTATTTATTACTTTTTTAGTACGAATTGTTTACGAAAAGTATGTCTTTAAGAAGTTATTTTTTTTTAACCCAAATCCTAAAGTGTTCTGCAATCAGTCAAACGCCAAATCGTTGCAGGCTAGTATTTATGCGTAATATAAAAAAAAAAATTAAATATACTTTTAAATTATATAAATATACATAAATATATGAAAGTAACAATGGAATATTGTGTTGTCATCGGAGTTACGTCACTGCAAAATTTCATCATTGTGTGACGTGGGGAAATGAGTTAAATTAACGTCGGAAGATTTGAGGACACCACGAACTATTGTGAACTAAAAAAAAAGTAATAATGATTGTTGGTGGGTACTACAAAGACAAAAATAGGAATAACTAATGTTCCAAATATAAGCTCTAATCTTTGTTGTACTATTTCTAACGTAAATTAACCTAACTTTAAATTACCTGAAGTCAGTTATTTAATCGGGGGTCAGGAGGTTCAAAAGTGAGTGTTTGGCGCTCTCTCTCAATGTTTTTAATCCTAAATATTGTTTTCATCTCGCGTTTTAATAACAAATTCTATTTTTTTCTTGTACAGTGAGCCCCTGAGAAAGTTGCGCCCCTAGGCCTGGGTCTAGTGGGCCTATGCATAAATCCGACCCTGCTGGTGATATTGACATTTTGGCTTTACAGTCGAAAATGAACTTGAATGTCCAACACGTTCACATTTTCTCTTATTGATACATTAGATGATGTTTAATTTTTAATTACATTTCTTGTAAAGCAATTACAAAATACGTTAGAAACTATAAGAATAAGGGAAAGTGTATAATTCGAGATTATTTTCGGATAACAAATAGTATAGATATAGTATTTGAACCTCTAAAATAGTATAATACTCTTAAAAACTGCTCAACCTAGACAAAACGGGTCTTTCATGTTGTTTTAGTATCATGCACAAGAATATCGTACTTAAGGTTAATGTGAAGCAACGTCTCAAAACAAAAGATGGCAGTTCTATCTCCGTATATGTCTAATGTATTTTTATCGCTGCACGAAATTTCAATACTGCTCCTACAAATTCAAGCCTAGAGACTTCTAACTTTCAGGGAAGAAAGTTCATAAACCAATTCAAGAGTTTGGTCAATGACGATTTTTAATTTTCGTTTCTCTTCATTGTTAAAATCGCTTGATTGTTGTGAATATCAAAACCTATAACAATTATGCTCTTTCAACAATGAACACATAAGAAAATTGAAAATCGTCATTGAAATTTCGTGCAATAATAAAAATACATTAGACGTGTACGGAGATAGTGTTGCCATCTTTCGTTTTCGATCGTTGCTTTACATTAACCTTAATATTCAGAGTTTTCCTCCCACCCACTCGCGCTTATTGTAATTCTCTATGTTATCGAGAATGACACAACGTCTCTGTTTTTGTCAAGTCTTCTTTCATGTGGTTGTATACAGGCTCTGCAAGTTTCCTCGTTTGGCCACTGAATTCCTGTGTCGCTCGCTACGTTACCTTTCTGGAAGAATCTTTATGACTTTCCGTGGAACATGTTTGCCTACTGACTGACAGCTCTGACGTGAATACATTTTCATACGTACGGTTTAACTGTTACCGTATACTTCGTATCATATACCACATAGCTAACTAGTCACATCGGTATTATTTTAATAAATAATAATAGTAGTAGTAGTAGTAGGTGGTGGTGGTGGTGGTAAAAGTATTAGGAAATTAAAGATATCATCCAGTATTGGATCGGAATGATATAACTAAATTATATTATTAAAGATGGTAGTAATTATTTTGCTGCAGTGTTAGTGAATATTTTTTAACTGACAATTATCCAGAATGGGATGACGCTCTTATTATACCCATATTTATGGGCAGAGATAAACACAAAATGGATAATTACACACCTATATCTGTATTAAATGGTTTCACAAAAGTTTTTGAGACTACGCTTGCCGAGAATCTTAAATTAAACTTAAAACTAGCCATGCTTGGTAGTCAGTACGGATTCCTACCAGGGAAATCCGCTATCTCGAACTTATGTCATTCTACAGATATTATACAAGGGTGTATGAGCTCGAAAGCTCAGTGTGACGTCTTGTACTTGGATATATCAAAAGCTTTTGATTCACTTAACCACAGTATTTTATTAGATAAATTAAGCAACGTGACGGTTTTTCCTAATTATGTGAATTGTTTTTTTGACTGTTTAAGCAATAGATTATTTAAAGTTAAGATAAATAATACAATCTCTTCATATGCCTACATTTTGAATGGTATACTACAGGGCTAACCTTTGGGACCTTAAGTATTCAATGGATATATACAACGATCGCTGTACATGGGTAACCTTTTCTTATCCTTTGTTGTATGCTGTCGATTTGAAACTCATCCAAGAAATCTCAAGACACAAAAAAGTTTCAACATGATATTAATCAAATTGTTAGTTTTGTATAAGGAAAGCAAAATGAGGATAAATACCTTAAACTACAACACACAATACATAACAAGTCTATTAGCAGGACGGATACTATAAAAGATTTGGGTGTATCTATTCTTCGATGAAAAACTGAAATTTAATGCACACATTGAAAGAATTGTAACAGAGGTTAGAAAACTGATTGGTTGTATATAATGTCAATGGGCAGAATTAAAAAGAAGACAGGCTTTGATAATTCTATATAAGACTTTGGTTAGGTCCAAATTGAATACGCAGCGATTATCTGGAGTCCTCTCTGTAAACCTGCTGTTAATAAATTAGAGGCAATTAAAAAATGTTTTATGCGATTACTATGTCATAAGCTTAAACTGAAATATTATTCCAATAATTTTGAGTATTGGTGTAGAGTTTTTAATCTTCGCTCTTTTTACTTACGAAGCAAATCATGGTTAAGCAATATATTGGAAATATTATCAGTAGGAAAGTAAATAGCAAGTTTTTACTCGACAGCACATGTGCTCAAATTCTAACGCACTCCACAAGAATATATCATCTGTTAGGTACCAGTAAAGTCTGTGGATCATGACTTCTTCTTCCATTAGAGCAGCGTTTCCCAACCTGTGGTCAGCAGCCAGACTTAAAAATGTAATTCTAAGCAACGATTCACTTTAATACTTCTACTTTATTTTATTACGTAGGTATTCTAAAATCTCTAGATTTAACATTTTTAAAGGCGCATAGTATGCCCCAAATGTCAGTAAAACCAATACCTAAAAAAAGGCGCACACAACTTAGTGGTTCGTAGAATAGTTCAGACGTATAGTATTAGTGGTTCTTGGATTTTAAAAGGTTTGAGAAACGCTGCACTAGAGTAAGATGAAGTCGTGATCCACAGATTCTAGGTAGAAGGAAATTCAAAGATATAGTATATTGAGAAAGCTATTGACGATTTATAACAAATTAACGTAACAATTTAAATTTTATTGCATAGGATTTAATTCTTCATCACATCAATATTCTTTTTATCTGTATTAATTATATTTTGCAGTAATTTTACTGGTGATTTTGCTCTATTCAATGCACTCAAGCTATAAATTGATAGCTTTCATAAAATGTACTGTACCTGTTCTAATGGCCAATATTTTCTTTACTGGTCGACATATTGTTTCTTTCTTAATAGACAGACAGTAGCTATAGATAGATAAATAGATAAGTAAATAAATTGAAATACATAATGTAAATAAGAAAGAAAGAGAAAGAAAATTAAAAAACAAGTAAGAAATAAATCATGGAAAAGAAAGAAACAGAGAAAGAAAAAATAAAGAAGGAAAAGAAATGAAAATTAAGAACTAAACTAACTTTTATAGTTAGAGATATAAAATAAGTAAATGAGAAAGTAAGGAAGAAATAAAAATTAAAAATAAGAAAAATAAGAAAGAGTGAAAACAGAGAAGGAAGAAAGAAAATGTTATAAACATAGAGAGTAAGTAAAGGAAGGAAGAAACAATGTTAGAAAGAACGGAAAGAGAAAAAGACAAAAGGAACGGAAAAGTAAGAAAAAATCAAGAGTGTGAAAGGAATAATTTCAGAATGATAAGATGTAAATAAAGAAAGAAAGAAAGAAACATAAAAACACAAAAGAAAAATAGACAGACAAACAGAAAGAATGACAATAAGGAAGGAAAGAATGAAAAAAGAAAGCAAGACATAAAGAAAAATAAATAAATAGAATGGTAGGAAAATAACGAAAGAAAGAAAGAAACATATAAAGCTGGGGATAGAATGTAAGTAAATAAAAAAGCCAGGAAGAAGAGTTGAAACTTAAGAAAAATAGAAAATAAAGAAGAAAATTAAGTAAAAAAATGTTACAAAGAAAGTAAGAAAGAAAGTTAGATAGAAAGAAAGAAGAAGAGACACGGAAAAAATGAAAAATAAGAGAGTAAGTAACAAAGAAAGAATTGTAGAATAAGTAAAAGAAGGAAGGGAGAAAAGGGAGAAAAAAGTACACAACAAAGAAAGAAACAAAAAGATAAACAGAAAGAAGAAAGACAACAAGAAAAGAAAGAGAAAGAATAGCTAAAAAAAAGACGAATACTTCGTAAAAGAAAAATAGTCACAAAAAAGAAAACGAGGTAACGGTTATAATATTTTAGCGTAAATTTGCGAAATTTTGTTATACGGTATTTTAGTTCCCATCTCAAAGGATTATCTTTGCGATGATACACGCAATGCGGACATGGATTACATATTATGTTAGAACACAGGAAAACTATTACAGATTTTGCATTTTAACACAATATACTTATTTAAGAAAATATTTGCCTTTATGGAATGTTTATTCCAGATTGCAAGTATGATGCTTTTGAAACCTACATTTATAATTATATTTTGTTTGTTTAATATGTGTATTTAATACGCGAGTTTAATAAACTTTAATTATAAGTTGTGTTTCAATTATCGGGCCGTGAAATTTTGGTTTTTGTTAAAGATACTTTGTGTTTATGAATTATTCTCTTTTCATCGTGTAAAAGCAATTATTCCACAATATAGACAAAACTATTGCTTCATAAAACATTTGCTGTACGAAAGACAACAAACTACCATCAGATTTGTTTACACTACATTTGCAATAGGAAATGGTGCAAATAGGCCTCGCTGCCACTGATGTCCGGGTTTTTTAAAAAGAAGCATACTAAATTTATGTTCCTTAAATCGCAGAACGCCTTTATAAGATGAAAAAATTTCATAAAGCTTACAGTATTTGTTTCCAAAACGCTGGGTAAACTTTTAATTAAAAGACACACTTCAAAAACCTTATATTGTTTGTTTCCTAAATACCGGATTAACTTAAAACTAGCGGAATAAGTTCATAAATCTTATAGTGTTTGTGTTCCCCCAAACACTGGACAAACTTTTAAATAACAGACAGATTTCATAAATATTTTTTATTGTTTGTATCCTAAACACCGGGTTAGTCTGAATTTGAATTTTGTTTGAGGCCTTTAGGCAACTTTTTGGATCAGGTCGTTCTGATTGGCTTGTAAGTAGCGGAATAATTCCATTAGGCTTATAGTGCGTGTTCCCTAAACACTAGACAAACTTTCAATGAACTGAACATTTTCATAACTATTATAGTTTTTGTTTCTTCAACACCGGATAAACTTTCAATTAACAGGAACATCAAAAATCTTAGAGAGTTTGTTTCCTAATCTCTGGATAAACTTTCAATTAACGGAAAAAATCATAAATCTTATATAATTTATTTCCTAAACTCTGGACAAGCTTCTAATTAACGGATAAATTAAATAGAAGTAACAAGCAGAAATAAGTTAAGGCTATAATATAAACTTTATAGGACACACAGGATGTCCATTTACTAATAAAATACTTTGCGGAAATATTCGTGACAGCTGATTAGAAACACCCGGGAAAATGAGGTCGCTGAACTGATGTATGAGGTCAGTTTGCCCTAATCGTTTTCAGTACCCAGCATTACAGACTGAGTAGTATAATGGGGAGATAATCAGGATATGCTGGGGGGTAGTAGCGGCTATGGCCTCCCCCCCCTTAGGATTTTTATACAACATGTTTGAATTTGCGTCCTCTGCCATTTTTAGGAGTCTGTACAACATGTGGTAGAAGGAGGGTGTGGTAATACATGAAATTGATATGTTTATAGACTGAATACCTTAAATGTTTAGTAATAACGATTTATTAACTGTGTTTAATTGCATCAATACGATAAATAATTAATGTTCAATAGGGTACGACCTTTTTGTCCATACAGTGTATACTCTATGCATTAGTTAATAGTATCAAACATGAAATAGTCAATAAATAATTTCCTATCAAGTTTTCAGTCATTTGATGTACATATTGCCTTCAACATCTTATATTTTCATTGTTTTAATCATGCAATTACTTGTATTTAATTTTTATTTTATAATTCAGATAAATGTCAATTATTTTATGAGCACCCTATAGCGACCAGTCATTAGAAATTAATATTGTTGTGTTATCCTGTCGTAAGATGAATTCGATAACAAATCAAGAAGACATACGCTAGATATGTCGAAATGATTGGACGGAGAGGGACTTAGCAAGACTCGAACTCTGGTTGTCTCCTGAAGTATCGCCTTGAAGTCAAAAACGCTAGCCAGTGTTTGGATCATGCTTCTCCGAATGATTCGTCTGAACACAAGCTAAATTTGTCAAAGCAACCGGAAGATGGAGTGAGAACTTTTTCTTTACTCTCTCCTTCTTCTGTTTTGAAATTTTGAGACGAAAGAAAACATCTGTTGCCTCTTCTCTTTCTAATAAATAGATGGAGGTAATTAATCATTAAATAGTAGTTAGTTCTTGGATTCTCCCAGCCCCTCCCACCAAAATTTGAACATATGGTGCGATATTGACGTATGTAGGCCATTATTTTGACAAAACTGACATGTTTTGGACATTACGGAGTTCACCTTTGGGCCCTTGGTTCAACCCCTTGACCTAACAGAGGAACGTGAAGGTTTACGACCGTGAGAACCGGAAGTTTGGTTGTGCCGACTGGGAGAGGATGGAGAAATGAAGTGTGTCTGCCCAGACATTAATTGTTGCTGAGGCATCTGTTGGGGGCATGCGTCAAATATTGTTTTAATTTTCGCAGTGCTTGAGAAGACTTTAAGGATTGAAAACCTTCTCCCTCGAAATAAGAAAAATGCATGATTTTTATACGAACTCTTCCTGAATATTTAAACAAGTAACCGATGAGGTTTCATACGAAATATATTTCATAGTTAGGATAAATATTATAGATACTTACGCATCATGTAATGGAATTGCTGGCTTGTGTTTTGACATCTGTATAAGAAGAATTTAGTATAATAATACCATTTTTTATGAATAATTTCTACTCCAGAAATGTGATTATTCTGCATAAGAAGTGTGTCTTGCTTGTTTTCACACCTCTATTTGTATAAATGAATGATTTGAAGTCCTGAGACGATGAAATATACATAATTTACATGTAGAAGAATACAAACCGAATCACTGCACTAGTACCAATTCTGGAATAATTTGAACACTAGGAATGCATTTATTGTGCATAAAGAAGTGTATAATATGTGATTAATGCGTTTGTAAGCAAAAGTTTTCGTAATATTTTACTTTTGAGATGTTTCTTAAGACTTTTAAAGTCAAAATTACTACAATATTGCTACTTGTGAGCTAGTTAGCGCACTGAAAGTGTACAAAGAACTGTAGAAATCTATTTTAAGTTGAAATATTAGATATATATTGTCTCAGAGGACATGCAAAAACTATGTAACAGAATTATAGACGCTACTTTTAAGATATTCTACCTTAATACAGGCTGATTATTCCTTTGAATAGCATACGAGACGCATCTGGACCATATTTGAAATCTGATTTTAACCTAATACAAGGTGTTTATTGTTCTTTGCAATGGAAACCTGTATAATACGTCTTCTGACGTGCATGTTTAAGAATAATTTACCCGATTAGCAACTGTTTTGAAGGCTATTTCCTGCTTCACGTAGGTATTCATTGACGTCTTTAGGAGAAAAGACCTCTTTTGAAATAGGAAAAGAATGAATTAAACTTCAAACTATCACTTTGGAGAACTTATTTAACAGATAATTTAACTAGAAATGACTCTTACATTATATTTTACCCTTGGAAAAGGATTATTTAGTGGTAATCTATAGCACAAACATGATTATATATGCCTAAAGCCGACTTCTCAGATGAAATTGCAACTATTTCGGTGTTTGTTATCAGGAAGAGAGTTCTTCCAGTCAATATATAGGGAGAAAAGTGACATTTGAAGTAGAAAGAGGTTTAATAAAACACAAAAAGGACTAATTGATGTGAAACTTAGAGAATGAAGTTCTCTTATTTAACGGTAAGCACTATGAAAGAGATATTCAAACATGATTTTAAGCAGAAAACTAGTCTTTCAGATACTTTTGAAACCCGAAAATACGAGAATAACGCCATATTAGAGGTTAGTTGTTACAAAACAAGTTCTTGAATATGAAAATGGCGCCACTAAGATGGATGATTACCCGAATTTGACCATATGCAATACAATTTTGTTAATATACAACATTGAAATAGGTATTTCAACACGAATACTAGAGAAACAAACCATATCTTCACGAAAAATATGGTACGAAGGACTCATTGTTTCGATTTTCTCGCGTGAGAGACTGTTTAGAATGGAGTGTAGACATTATTTTACTTGTACAGTTTGCATATTAATTGAGAAATCAACTCTGGTAAATCAAAATTGCCCATATTACGCGCTTTATTAATACAAAGAGAAGTCCTAAGAACCATATGTAGTCAATACGTAACAAGAAAACCGTCATTGAAACTAGGTTGAACGTGTATTTGAAGGTGAAAAGCGTGGATTTATATAATACTGAACAATATATAGCGAGAAAATTCACATTTGAAGTAGCTTGAACATGATTTTTAGATACCATCTACTCTTTCAGTTGTATTTTTAAGAGTATATAACGATTTTGCATGTACATTATGGCAGAAAAGACTGTTTGGTTAAGAAGATAAACAGCATTTGCACTACTTTGAATCAAATGAAAGCTAGAAAGAGCTGATTATAGCCAAAAAGGGGTGTTTGGAACCACATTTACTCATAATATAAGAAGAAGA
>JAGDQP010046943.1:0-15164 GCA_022664845.1 Lepisma saccharinum
TATATTAATGTGAGAACAAAGTAGTTAATAAACTAAATTTACATGAAATTATATAACATTGTATTATTAGTTGAAATAATATAACCTAAGGCATAAATGGAAAATTTTGTTTTTAATGAAAATATTTTCACTATAAAAAATAAAATACATAAATAAGAGTTTTTATATATTTTTTTTAAATATATACAATATACTTTGCAGAGTGGTGTTAATAAAAAGAAAAAAAAAAGAAAAAGCTTACACGAAAGTTTGTATGCAACCTGGTTATTTTTATAGGAAAATAAACAGGCGCATAGCTTATTTTTTTGAATAACATCATGATGTTTTTTGTTTTTTTAAGTTGAAAGATAAATGACAATTGACAACCTTTTAATAAACACATAATTAGGCCCTTGATAAACGCACGATAGTAATTTATGACTATTTTGTGGAAAGCAAAGTGGGAAAGAAAAAGAAAGGCGAGATGGTACATATAACTTGATGACACACCACACGTTTTCCACACCACTGAAGCATAATGCTGTTCTTTTTATGTTTTGGCTTCTCATAAGCAAAAATATTATTTTAAGTTTTTAAATTGTATTTTCTTTCAAGCGTTCTTATTTCTCCATATAAAAAATAGTAAATAAAAAACCATATTCACATTCTTCTTCTTCTAAAAAAAAGGCAAAATACTAGGCCTCTACATAGCGATTAAATCAAAAATAATGCATATTATTAATTTAAATTAAGTTTGCTAAAACTGTAAGTAACAATACACTGTCATACCAAATTTCATTTCTCTATCTCGAACGATGTGAAAAATGGTATTTCAGCTGCCATTTTGAATCAAAGATGGTGATTTTTTTAAAACGTTGTTATGTTTTCCTAAACTACTCTTGATAATACATCATTATGCCAAATTTCGTATCTCTGGCTCAAGCAGTTGGAAAATGGATTTATGACGCCCGCCATTTTGGATCCAAGATGGCGTCTTTAGATATATTTTGTAATATTTTCATAATCTACTAATAATGTTGTACTGTCAAACTAAATTTCATTATTCTAGCGGCAGTCGTTTAGGCTGTGTATTCTTCAAAATTTTAGGGTTGGCGGCCATTTTGAATCCAAAATGGCGACTTTTTCAAATTTTTAAAAAGTTTTCTTAATTTGCTATCAATGATGTAGTTTCATACCAAATTTCACTGTTCTATCTTTAGTCGTTTAGGCTGTGTATTCTTTGAAATTTTAGGTTTGGCGGACATTTTGAATCCAAGATGGCGACCTTTTCAAAATTTCGGAATTTTTCCTTTATCTACTTATCATCCTCTACCTTCATACCAAATTTCATGTTTCTAGCTTACTCCAAACATCCTAAACAATATGATGAGTGAGTCAGTGAGTGAGTGAGTGAGTCAGTTAGCCTAAAATGTGCAATTTCAGGGGTCCACAACTAGAACATAGTTTGAGATACGAATATTTAATTTTGTACATCTGCACATATTTGCCATATCTCCTTAACGGCAAAAGCTCATATTCCTATGTTTAACATCTTTTCTCTTACGGGGCCCCCAAATCGTCGATTTTGCCATAAACTCTTGTTCCTGTATAACATGCTTCTGGCAGTGCTGACGTTTTCTGACGTGAAGAACTTGGCTCATGCACTGCCGTGCATGTTGATATATACAACACAAAATCTGCTAAACATATAAATTAGCATGAAGCAAAGAAGAATATGAAGGAGAAAACAAAAAGCTACATAACACTAACATTCATTTACATGTAGAAAGCATACAGTAAAACATAGAATTTGCACATTACCAGAGAAAAAGTAAAAAAGAAAATATTGATTTGAGTAAGTCTCGAACCGCGTATCTTTTGCGCTGCAAGCGAACGCTTCTCCTTTTCTCTACGATTCCCGTACTCAATACATCACCGTAAACTCTGATTCCAGCGTGAAGCTAAGAAAGTATATTAAAAAATGCAAGATGAAGCCAGATCAAAACTCCAATTTGCAAACATCGGACTGAAGTGAAATTTCATATCTGGGAATTCCAAAATATCCTAGAATCGTTTCGGAAGTTGAAATGATTGAATTGCGAAGATGAATATTTTGCCTTCAATTACATTATAAACGGTGTGGCCAGTGTTTCTTTCAGAAGATTTTGCTCGCGGAAGGGGGCTAAACCAAGTATTAGGAAAAATATAAATAATGCATATTGAGTCCCATGTGCTAAAAATATAAGGTTGTGTCTAGAGCAACGACGGCTCTCCGTCGTTGCTTTAAGTTTTTAACATCGAGGGTTAATTTACTAGAGCAATGTTCGCGTAGCGTTAACTAGAAGTAACAGCGACAAGCGCTTAGTTCGGAAGCTTCAGTTTGGTCTTGTAGATAGAGCGTCAGGAAGCTGATCCAAAGGTCCCGGGTTCGAGGCCTGGCGTCGACTTCTTGCATATTTTTTTAAAATATTTTTTTTTTCGTATTTTATGTAAATACACAAAAGGAAATTTAATGTAAGTTGTGATACACTATTTTAGGGTATATCACTAAAAACTAGGATGTATATAAACCCACCAGGATCGCTCGGTGTGGAAGGGGGAGGGTGCATCCGAAGGGAGATGGGCGACGTTAGCAGCGCCCCGCCCCCTGTGAGCATACGCAAAATTACTGTTTACTCAAAAATTCTATTTACGCAAAGTTTTGTGCCGTCCCGTCCCGTCCCGTCGTTGCTCTAGGCGCGTCCAAAATATAAAATAAGAATAAGTTTACTGAAGAATGTGTCGTATATTTTAAGTTTACCTCAAACTAACATGAATAGTATTTATAGAAAGTGCTATTATATTCATATTTCAGAATACGCATGAGTAATACAAGTGTTGAAACTAATTATTTCGGAAGGCTGTTGAAAACCCAAGCGGGCAAAACTCCCCCGAAAACATGCCTGGAAGAAACAGTGACTTTTTTGAAACCTGTCCAATTTGAGTGCAATTTAATATATAGGAACTCCAATCGATATTTAAATAAAATTGCTGATTTTTACCTCTAGCGACAGGATATGAAAATAAAATACACGAAATGAAATGAAAATGTAAAACCATTCAACATTATAACGCGAAAAGGAATGACACAGAAACGAAATACAAAAATGATAATTCGAAGCTACTCTCCATTCAAAAAAAATCGAACCTAGATTGCTTTTGTAGTTCGGACGAGTGAAAATCTATGCTAAAGACAGAGCCATCTAGTCAGAAATTGTCAAAATTGATTTGGGAGCAGCGAGGGAAAGAACGAGTTGTATGCTTCTCATTGTAAAATGCGTTTGGATTTTATTCAACTTACGGGTTAGACTGGGTTACTGTGTATTATCATCGTTTTTTTTTCTGCTGCCTTAAATTGATGTTTCATAAATAAAAAAATAATACATGATTGACCGTAATATAGAAGTCACTAAGACCAATTTGAATTTTCCTAAAGACTTCGAAACATTATGAATAACATTGTCGAGTTAAAGCTGTTAATTTACAAACCAAAAATATATTTCACTGCAATTACAAATTGTATGGTTAGTTATAAGTGAAGAACAAAGGTGATTTTCTAAATGTGTTCGCTTAAAAAAGATAGTAAAGAAAAATGCGGGGATTTGAACTCATGACCTTCTGCGTAGAAAGCTAGCTCACTAACCACTACACTATGGTAAACATAGTGAATTATTTTACCTCATTTCAGTTACCCGTTATTTTTTACGTACTGAGTATGTTTCTGTTTTATTACTATCGAATAGGATTGTCTTTTCTCTATTTTATCTTTTATTACTATGTCTGCTATGTATGAGAAGTATTTTGGAATATACAAACAAAACCCATCTATCAAAGAATCTGAGTACAAGTAGTTGAAAGTTTCCATGTGCATGTGCATTGCAAAATTTTTCATAGTTGGAAAATTCTATTCCAGCGCCTCCAACAGGTGGGATTTACTTTCTTGAAAGATAGTACATATTTCCCCTAAGCACAGCACTGATCTTAACTAACACACTCCACACTTATTCCCAGTAAGGGCCTAGTAAAACACATATCACTACACACGGTTCTTTTCTTCTCTCTCTGTCTCTTTTTGCCTTCACTAATATAACTTTCGGGTGCATTCTGGAGAAAATCCCTCCCACACTACATTATTTCATGCTTTGTACACCAGGACTGTTCACTACGACAGCCAAACCCTCACTGAAAACATGACTGGATTTTGTTTCTCACACGCGCTTATATAGCAAAACACACACACGAGACCTTCCGAACGACACCTTAACCATGTTCTTAGTCTTAGTAGTTAAAACAATTGCGCGAAAAATTGTCTCTGTTCCATTATGCCTACATTGAGAAAAACAGTAAAGAAATTGAAACTTGTCTGCAGAGCGATGTGGCGCTGAATGATGTCAAATATACTTTGGTTCCATTAATCCAACACACTGTTTAAAAGGGCTACTTTTTCGTAGCAGTGAAAGCTTAAACTTCTATTTTAAATTATCTGTTAAGAATAGCAGTTTAGGGAAAAGCTTTCTAAAGGGTGTTATTTGTTCCTAACTTAAAAAACAGTGTAAAACCGCCATTTTAAAGTAACTTAATTTTCTGTAGCTTAGTAGAGTGATAGCTGCCGTTAAGACTTGGTAGAGTAGTTCATACTATAACTAACGTAAAACTATTGTACGTAATTATCGGAGATTTCAGAGATTCAGTTACATATTCTCATCACGAATATTAGAACAAATATGATTAAAAGTTAATAGTTAGTTGAAATTCCTTCGGCTATAAATGAGAACTATTTGACAGTACGAACGAGCAGACTAAAAAAGTAGCTACAATTACAATTTCATTAGTCGTTGCAGTGATAGCAATTTAGCCAAAGTAGCAGTAAAAAAAATAGCTGCTACGCTATTTCTTGCCCATCCCTAACTGTTCAAGCGTGCGGGAAATGCATGTAACATAGACTTTTGTTGCACTGTTTTACTAGTGCATTTCGCTCCCGGAATTTCTGAATACCGAGGCTATTTGTTGCAATATGCTCAAACCAAGTTGTAGCCTTGAACTTGTCTCACCGAGACCTTTCGAACGACATCTCAGACATATTCGTAGCTGAGACAACACTTTTAGTGTTGGCAATTGTCGACGAATGGACAGAGATTATATATTCGGTTTTGAACTCGTCTCGCCAAGTCCTTTCCTACAACACCTCAACTATCTTCGTAGCCCTAGCACTTTCTGAGTTGAAAGTTGGCTATAGATAAACGGACTGACAGAGAAAGTGGTAAAGGTCCAACATTCGTTGCTGAAACTTAAAAAAAAAACTATAATAAATTTATATGTGCCACATCTAGATAACCAACAAGCTAGTCGTTACTTCCATTCCAGATAATAATCTCCAACCCACTTCAATCCTGTTATCATTTACCACATATCATGTTGAATTATTAAAGCACGGGACAATAATGTGGCTGGTAAATCATTGATCATAAAAGACACACTGTTTAAAATTAGTTGGAGATATTCTATACATATATCAAACGTCACGTTATGCAAACAGAAAAATCATTATTAAGTATTGATTCTGTATATTTCCCAGAAGTTTATTTCGTTACTACAAATATTAGCTTTGAACACGCATATGTTGATATTTCCAACGTTTAGTTTTACTACGCGTATATGTTACAATGTTTACTTTAGACAATGCCATACTCTGAATAATTAATTAGAGAAACGATGTCAAAAGAGTTAAATAAATAGAGTGAGAATGTTAGTGTCGCACGGCAGAGCATTGTGTATGGATCAGAAATATGTAGAAGTTATATCTTTTCTGTTTTTTTTTTTTTTTTGGCTTTTAACTTGACCCGTTGCAGCTGTAGTGGAAGCAACGCACTGCAGAAAATACTAGCTGGTAGTCAGTGATATCATACGGTGATTGATGTGAATTACTGGAAGTATTACTGCATGGATACATTAGGGCTGTGTTAAATTAGTAGCCCAGACTACGAACGTGTGCGTAGAGTAAAATTTAACAGCGTTTTCACTGCAGGGATTTTGCCAGAATTTCAAGTTTGTCAGGGAGTGTAAAGCCAAAATTAAGGGGAGTCTATAGATTTAATCGTACACATTTTAAAGTTGTGGGGAGTATTCGAGAACTTTGGGGATCTGGAAGAATCTCTCATTCGCAAAAAATAAATGTGAGGAAACTGATTAAGTTGGTTTTTAGTTGAGTCGGCATTGTCAACTAATTTCATAATATATATCGTATATGGTAAGTGAGTAACATAATAATAATAATGTAATTTAATATATTAGAGTGATATGAACAGCTGAAGGTCAAGATACCACTTGATCAATACATGCTGGTTACAAATTAGTTGAGTGATGTAAATGAATCAACATGCAAAGCAGTGCTTACAGCCAAGCTCTGCACGTCACAAAACGTCAGCAGTGTCAGAAGCATGTTGTACAGGAACAAGAGTTAATGGCGAAATCGGCGATTTCGAAGCCCCGTAAGAAAAAAAAGATGTTACAGATAGGAATATGTGCTTTTGAAGTTAAGGCTTTTGAACGTGAAATTTGGTATGAAGGTGGAGGATGATAAGTAAATAAAGGGAAAATTCCGACATTTTAAAAACGTTGTCTGTTTGGATTCAAAATCGCTGCCAAATTTCAAAGAATACAAAGGCTAAACGACTGGAGCTAGAAGAACGAAATTTGGTATGAAAGTACATCACTAGTATGTTGAGAAAATATTACAAAATATTGAAAAAGTCACCATCTTGGATCCAAAGTGGCCGCCGAAATGAAATTTCCATAGAATACACAGCCTAAACGGTTCGAGCTAGAAAAACGAAATTTAGTATGAAGGTGCACCATCCATAATAGGTTACGAAAATGTCTCCAAAGACGCCATCTCGGATCCAAATGGCGGACTTCAAAAATCCATTTTTTACACCGTTTGAGCTAGAAATACGAAATTTGGCATAAAGGTGTATTATAAACAGTAGTTTAGAAAACATCAGTGTGAAAGTACATCACTAGTAGCTTAAGAAAATATTACAAAATGTTGAAAAAGTCGCCATCTTGAATTCAAAATGACCACCCAAAAAACATTTTCCAGATCGTTTGAGCTAAAGAAATGAAATTTGGTATGAAGATGTACCATCACGATTAGGAAACGACAATACAAGAAATGTTTAAAAAAACACACACAAGCGAAATTTTTACTTATTGTGAGTGATATAGACTAAGATTTTGAAAATTGTACGAGGGTTTTTGTTCGCTTTTCTACATAGGTTGCAATTCTAGAACAACGAATGAACCTTTGTTGTTACATTTTATTTTTATTATTATTATTTGGGCAGGTGATTGACTTTGCAGCCCTATGAAAGAACTGGTATTAGAACTGTGAAAACTGCGTCATGTTTTTTCCCCTTCCATCCTGCCTCGTCTAGTAATTGACAACTTTCCTTATAGATGGAAGTGTGGTATGGTATTACATGCATGTCTGCGTTGACAAATGAGTGGGTTTAGCAGTTGGCTCACCTACTGCAAGCCGCCATGATTTCGTCTATTTAATCATAGCCTGTGAGCCAACGATGGCGCACTTGCAATATCGCGCTACGTCGACAGCCATCTTAAATCCATTCGTTGGGCCGACATCATTTTGCTGCTCAAATGCCGACTTAGCGGGCAGCACCAGCGAAACAACTTCAAGCCACCTCCTTGACGGCAACCGCCACAAATCCGGACGTAGGCTTACCAAAATGTGGAACATTTTACTCATGAGGACAGTGAGTACGGACGATGCCGAATTGTCAAATCGACAGTAATCACTTGTCTGGGTCGTACAGTCAGCGCTGGTAGTACATGGTTTTCTGTGGAATGGACAAAAGCACAGCATGCGTCACGTAGGCAATGTTCTGGCAGCATGACCCATTACAGGAAGAGACCATTAGCGCATTCTACCATATGCTTATGCGTATCCCAGAAATAATTAAAAAGATCTTAGTTTTGTGAGTCCTACATTGTAGTTTGTAATGTTTCCAAGGATAATCTACCGCTGTTTGAATGACAGCAGACAATAGTCTCGGTGTTTGTGTACCACTTGTTTTTCAAACAGAACCATGATGCTACCCGTATTTTTGATTCACTGGATGTCAAGAATGACCATAAAAATGATGTCTGGTTTCAGTACCGATGTTATTACAAATCAGACCGATGTGCCGCAGAGGACATCATCATTCAACTGCGGCTATTTGTGAAATTAATACTTTCCCACGGGAGGTACGTCGCTTTAAAGAGCAACGGTCTTTGAACAAGGCATCGTGTTAGGCCAATGATACGTCACATATCCTACACGTTTTTACCTTTCTACGTTATATTGCAAATGCAATCGGAAACATTATTTTGCGCATTTACATAATTATGTTCAATAAGCTTTACAAGGCAGAGAATACACTTGCAAAGTTCTTGGACATTAGTCTTAGTAGAATTGAAAGGTTTATTATGAGATAGAAGCAAGTCAAAAAAAGAAAACATCCAGGAACTAAAAATAACTGTGATACTTGCTTCGCTGCTTTTGATGTAAGACAAAAATATTGCTTCTAATACCTTTGTCGTTGTTTGCTATTTAAAAACAAGAACTATAGCAACAGACAGTGTTACTAGAAGAGAATATGGGTACTGTAAGTCAGCTTTTGGACTTGCCTGTTTTTTGGAATGAGGCCTGCGATTTCTTTCAGAACAGTAAAACGGTAAGCGACATACACAAGCATTTGCAGAACTGCACATAAAAGGGTGAAGAATGATGGAATATGTGTATGTAACTGTTCTATACGGAAAGTGGGTGACTTCATGCCTTGTAACGTGGCATCCTGTGTCGCAGGAAAAGGGGTAAAAACCCAATACTAAAACTTGCGTTCAACGCTGTTCTACCATTTTGTTAAACCCAAAATTACAAGTTGTTTTAAATGCAGCAGACCAAGTCACTTACTTGGAATATACTCAGTCCTTTTGGATTGTTGTCCTTATTGTTCTTCTTAAAAAGGAAATGTTTTACGATTTATTTAATGGTGTGTCCACTTATGTTCAACAATATATTTATTGTATAGAAACAAATTCATAGTGACAAACTAACAAACAACTTGGCTGTCAGAAGAATGGACGCTTTGTGGCTCACATAGAAAGTTGTTTTCTAATTTCATATAGTTTTATGAGGTTAATATGTAAGACTAAATGGAAGAAGTCCGTTCTTTTGATGTGTCTCATTTCTTAATGGACTTATGATATAATGAAAGCAATTTCTCTGGAAGCGATAATTGCAAAAGGTAACAAATTGGCATCTCAAGTTTGTGTATTCACAAAGGTAATCAATGCATGCACGTGTGATACAACACTAGGTGCATTTTCCTTTGTCTCAAAAGCGATATATAATATATCCATTCCTGGAGCTTATTCGTAATATTATTTTTTGTTAGTACCCCGAAAAAAGTGATCTGGACAAGCATGATGTTTTAATAGCGAAGAAAAATGTTATTTCTTGGATAGTAAAATTTCCACACGATGACTATTGTAGGAAACCATAGTTTATGTTTTGTGTTTTTATTATAAATTCTTGTAGTTCGTCAATATAAAGTGAATAGCTCAAAGGGAATGATACCCTATGGACTATCAGAGGCCATTTCCCGTAACCGGCAATAGACTTAATAAAAGTAGGTATAAATTCATTTTGCTCAAAGTATAATCTTGAATAGAAATATTTGTCCTGGTCACAATAATATAAGAATTGTAACAGAAATCTGTTACAGCGTTGGACATCAATATGGCAATAATCTGGGGATCAGAAAGATGATACCGCAAGATGATGAAGCAAAAGTGAAATCATTTTAAATTGCTTTCCAAAATATAAAATATAAATAATTACTTGTCGATTAATTCATATTTTTTACCGTTATCTTATTTTAGTGTTTCTGAAAAGAATTGTTATTCTTTTGTTAATTTATTAGTTATATTTGGTTTGATTTAACTTACAGGTTTAAGTCCCGATTTACAAGTCAAATTGAAAGAGTGGGATGTGGCAAGAAAGTCGTCTAGAATCTATAGTTTGAAGGTATCATCCTATCATTAGCCTGGTGTGACTGATGGAAAAGCAGTGCTTCTTTCAGACAATTTTATTCCCATCTTTCACCCATATTGAAATCAACTGTCCTGTTGTCTGTACGATATAAATTAAACAAATAAATAAATGAAGATCGTCAAGAGATATCACGAACAATTATGCTGCCCAAAAACGTGTTTTAAGATATTCACAACGTATGGTGAATGAATAAAGAAAATGAGATTATACTTAGTGATATGTGGAAGGTACCTTTAAGGGGTATATCGATATCAGATGGACAGGCATAACAATCTGCACAGGACAACAATGAATTTTAAATTAAAAAATGTAACATGTTAGATGTATAAATATGCTAAGAGTTGTATTGTCATACCGCTAAAAAGATAAAATAATATAGTAACATTTTATTACGAAAATTTTAATTTAACACCAAGCAAGATCCGCTGGCGATTGTGAGGAGGAAAGCTTACGAAAGTATCGTCGGGTTCAAATTAAATAGAACATAACGACCATCCGGAAAAAGAGTTTTATTAGTAACATTATCTTGACCAGTTTAGTAAATATTCTCCAACTTTTTCAGAAAATAACAGTACGTTCTGAAGAGAAATACACTAAAAAATAAACTATGTGTTCCTCACAAAATTCACCCTAGTATTTTTTTTTAGTTTCAGAGACTTTCAAGAACATGTTACTTTCGTGTCTGTTAGCGATAACCAACACATGGAGTCAGTTAACATGGCGTAGCAGTTTACTTGGGCTTTCAACATACATAAGGTTTGTTATTTGTTTTCTTATTGTCTATCTTGAATTTATATTATTTGATCATTTTATTGAGAAATATTTGCTACCAAAGAACAGAGAACTGATTTTAATTAGATAAGTGTCTAATGATATGTAATCGCCGATTTTCAAGTGAAAACATTAAGTAAAAAATTTGCTATTTTGAGTTAAAGTGGTTTCTCTAGACTAACCTTCTTTGAATTGGTGTAAATAGAAGCATAGAAATATAATCACGAAATGTATTTTTTCCAGTAACTTCTCCAACTTGCAAAACTACAATTTCATTTGGCTATCGCTTTCTCGAAACTATGTTTTTTAAGGATGTGTTTCACTTGAAAACCAACGAAATATTCATTGCGTCTGCAGCTTAAAATGACAGGTTAGGCATCTAATGAAAAGGAAGAAAATTGAAGTTCTCTATTCGTGTGACATGCATGACAGTAAGGAGGATATGCCTAGACAGTATTACACTTCTGCAATAAGATTAAACGTCAAATTATATCTTTGTTATCTTTTAGAATACATAGATTATGAATTTAGGACATTAATAACAATTAACTTACTCACATAGATTGTGCATCACGAAGTGCATTTTAAAAACAACTCATTAAATTAATTTGCATATAAGTATTAATTACAGGTTCCTTACGAACAGCTTAAGATACGTGATTGTTTAATCACGGTATTAGGCAATATAGGATATACATGTTTATGCCCAGAAATATACTATTGGATACGTGCAAAATCTCTACCCGTTTTTGGTGTGTATATAGAGCTCACCAAGGACTTTGCTGAGTCGGGATCGCAATCAATAACCTATTGCCATCTTTTAGGTAGAAGATGAATCCCTAGCCGATAAAACTATTAAGTTTTTGAGTCGAAGAACTGTTGTAGGCAGTTTTAACAGCTTTCATATCAACAAAGATTTTCCGACGTTCTGGAAAACGTGAAACAGGTTACAAGGGCGAAGTCAGAAGAATAGGGTTGGTGAAGTAGAACCTACAAGCCAAAGTCTATTATTTTTTACGGTTGACGACAGCAGTATGTGACCTGACATGATCATGTTGGATGATGTCTCCTTTTCTGTTGACGAGGACTGGTCTCTTTGGTCGCAATTTTCCTCGCAGTCTGTCCAACTGTTGAGAGTAGAAGGTGCCAGTAATGGTTTGGTTAGATTCCACAACTTCCCAGTGAATCATGTCTGACATCCCACCGCACACTTAACCTTTTTGGGATGCAGTTCTGGTTTGAATGCCAAAGGAGAAGTTGAAAAAGCGAAACGTAGTCCTTCGACGCTTTACGTTCCGGTACAGAACCCACTTCAATGACAATGCCTGTCAAGATCTAGATATTTTTGTAACGAGAAAGTAAGAAATCACAGTTGGCGACGTGGCACCCTGTTAAGTTTCACTCGACTGATGTGGAACCTAACAATGAACTTAGTGATGAAACGCAGCGATTCGAGCCCTCTTTCAACTGACGTTCTGCATACCTCGAAAGTTTCAGCTATTTCCCCTACAGTTGGAATTCCGGCTGTTTCGTATAGCTTGGTGGGGACCCTCTTCGAAAACGCTGGTGGACATCGAAACCGTGGTTGAATTTTATATTTTCTGTCACCATTCCTGAATTTTCGAAACCACCGACAACATGTGCTATCGTCAACTGCATGTTTACCATGCACTATCCCTGTCTTTGTCTGCTCGTTCACACTCACTGCCTGTACATGTGACTGCTATAATGTTTCACCGATTACATGGTTACCGATTCAGCGCTACTGACAGCGCTATCTGTGAGATCAGAACTTCGCTAGCCTGTGGAATGTCAAAAATAGGTACAAGTTTTGCACTTAGAAAATATAACGATGTAAGGCATGAAGCAATCCTATAGTGTCTTAGCTAATGTAACTGCGCATGGCCACTTAACGTATTTTCTTATTCTAGTAAAACTTCTAATTAAGAGCGGAAGTACGAGAGGAGGCACTATGTACAGAATACTGTGTATGTACGCCACCATGTATGGATAAGTACAGAAATTTGATCTTGGTCCTTTGGCAAGGCTTAAGGATAGAAATTTATGTTTGAAAGCATATCAAATTAGTATAAAAATAAAAAAAATATAGTTCGTGGATTCTGATGCCCAAAACCTTTATTTGAGAACACACTAACAGCAATTGATTTTGTTGTCGTTGCTTTGAAATAATTTCATCTAATGAGAAGCATTACTAACATAAATAAATAAATTATTTACTGAGCTGATTGAATATTATACAGTATAATTATATACATTATTAGATATGGAAAAGTAAATGTGTCATCTTTTCACTTTTAACAACAGTTATTAATATAATTTTTTAGTGCTGCTAGAGCAGGCGCCGATAGTGAGCCACAAGTCAATATTGCTCAAGGGTATAAGAAGTTTCAACCACCAATGGAAGGTAGTAAGTATCATATCAGTTACTTTCTTCGTTTTTAATAATACCGGTACCAGAAAAAAATATTGAAGTAGCAATTACCTACTCGAGATCAGGAACTGACATACCGAAAGAAGTGGAAGCGCTTATCTGAAAACGTGTTGATTCTCTTCGCCCGAACGTAGTACAATGATGATGACTTAGCAGAAGAAATCTTTCCATATTAGTATATCCACCCAGGTATGCTCGATTGCACTCCAGAATTACGTAGTGTTATGGAGTGTCAGCAAGTCGAAAGCGGCCTGTGCGGTGATCTTCATATCCACAATATAGTCTACGTCATGAAAGCCTGGGGACTAAGCAAGGTCCGCGTACTCAATGTTGGACAGACCATGTGCCAATTATGCATGCTATCCTGGTGGTAAACAAAATCCGCCACCAAATAGGTGAAGCATAAAGGGGTGCAGAAGTTGAGCAATGATATTAGTGTAATGTAGCCTGCCAAGGAAAATTAATATTCTTTATTGTGGTTTGGCTCATTCGTACAAAACAGTGCGATTTCAGACACACCAGTGGTCTGCAAGATAACTTGCTACCAGCATGGTTCCATACTCTCATGCGATTTTCTCCATACCCAAAAAACAGTCAAAACAAGTGAGGCTCATTCATTACACAATGCCAGCCAGAGCTGAAACGGGTTACCGGGTCAATCGGGCCATTTTGGACCGGGTTACTGGATCTATGCTCGTGAGCCGGTCTGACCCGGTGACCCGATTGTAACCCGGTGACGGAGGATGAAACAGAGATTTCATTCTTTCCTTATTATACACTGTTGCGTTGGGACAGTCTTTCTACCTGCTGTGACCTGGAGCAGAGTAATTACTCCCCAGAGAACTAACGATAGCAATAACATATCGAAATAGTCTCATATCCCTGGAAAGAACAAAAATGCCGCCGGAGGTGTGCAAGTACAGCCCTCGGAAAGGCTATTCTGAATAATTTTGTGTTTGAAGTATTAAATAGGATAAAAGCATTAATCTCTTTTTAACACTATGAAATATGATGTTCCCATACATAGCTCACTTCTCAAGGAATCTCACATATTTTAATATTGATTGATTTTAAACACAGGAAAAGAACCAGTCACTGGATCAACATTTTTCCACCGACTCAATTGGGTTAAGATTCGATCATCCGGTCGCCGAGTTAACTCAGTCTCGTGATTTCGGTCAAGACCGGGTCGTTATCATTTAGGTCAAAACGGGTCAATCGGGGCTTTCGGCTGAAATTTCAGACCGAGTCACCGATACAAGTTTCGGACCTGGTCACCAGGTAAATCGGGTCAAGTTTCGGACCGGGTCACCTATGTTCGAGTCAGGACGGGTCACAAGAGTTACCTGGTTTCAGCTCTGATGCCCGCGTGGCAACGTATGAGTCCGCGATTATGATGGATCCTCATGGAATGTTGTATGCTCGCTGATAGTCGTGATATGGTGCCATGTATAGTTGAATGAGATTTATTTGTTTTACAATATTAATTTATTTAATCCGATTTTATGTTTATATAACGAAAGAAAGTGAAAAAAATGTTAAACATTTGTTTTCAATGTTCAGTGTGTTGCCTATGTTGGCCACGAAGTTCACGAGTTTCTCGTTACATCTTGCTACTGTATCAATGCTGTTTTGAAGGTATAAACTTAAATGATAGCTATAGTAATCAGTTTATTGTTTAGTATTATCGACATAATGTAATTTAACTTCGCTTAAAGACATATGTTCCTTTGGGAACACCCTGTTGTTTGTGGAAATATAGGTAGAGACAAAGATACACGGGGTATGAGTTTTGCCCATCACCAG
>JAGDQP010046944.1:0-15163 GCA_022664845.1 Lepisma saccharinum
GGGGGTGGGGGTTGTACTACAGCTGCTTGAAACGGAGCACTTCAATCTCACCAACCCAATAATTTATCTTTGATTACGTCAATTCCGAAGATTTCAATGCAAGTTTGTACTGTTCACATTACAACTTCTTATCTTTGATGGTTTTCTTAAACCCTCTCTTAAAACTGACCAAGAATCGTAGCCTCACAATACTACTGTAACGTGTTCAGGTATTATTTAAATACGAATAAAGATAACAGTGCAGCCCGAAAGAACACTTACAGAAATGTAGTCGTTTCTACTCCAACACTAGATAGACTATGCATATATTTTGCTTTGTCTTCTTCAACAGGCGTTAGAGTTGATCCAAGGACACAAAAAGTAAATCACTCCTGTGACACGTTTTCTTCTTCCAGAGGGAATCGTCAGTGTGTAATGGTAGCGTAAAAAGAATAGGATCTTTTTAATAAATAAATAGCCTAGATAAATAACTAAATCTAGGCTAAGCAAATATGTTGATTTATTTTTTAATCATTTACTTTATTAACCATATTTTGTTGTCAACAGCTCAGTAAATTTCGAGGAAAAATGCCTCCATACTGGCAACCAAGAGAACTTCAGCAAATAGTATATGTACAGATAGCGAAAAATATCTTGTCAAATTACACGCTGGTTGAGAGACAAAGTGTTTGGAAGTCACAAGATGTACCTTGCATTCCATACAAAGAACTTCCTCTACCTATCCCGTCAAGTTTGTTGAAACAAATGCAAATCTTACAAAAATGTTCTGGAAAAGGTGAAGATCTGGAGTTAACTAAATTTATATTTAATACACTGATGACCTTCGATACACAGAACCTTGTAATTAGCATGCCGCCACAAAGTAAGGCCAAAGAGTTCTCACAAATATTACACGTAGTGGCCTCAGAGGGAAAGAATCTCAGGAAGCTGCATTTTGTTCAAGGTAACCTTCAAACTGATCTTCTTGGAAACTTCACACAAAGCGATTTGCCAACTTTGGCAACATTACTCGAAACGGCAAAGAACTTAGTACATCTACAAATTCAATATAAATGCACGGACGACATCTTGAAGATCATTGGAGAGGAGTGTCATCAATTGAGAATACTTCAAGTACCTCTGGGTCTAATCTCTGACATAGGCATTCACGAACTCACGCAAAGAGTAAGATATGATCCAAATAGTCAGGTTAATAACGACTGGGAGAGCCAAATATGGCATATCCCTAAGATTTTCCCTCCATTTGCTAGACTCGCATACAAAGAGTACCAAAAATTCTCAAACCATTCCGTCCACCTAGTACGAGAGAAAAATCCTTTGTGTGACACTCTGCTGGAATTGGACGTAACAGGCAGCAGTATTACCCACAAGGGTATATTCGCTTTGCTGGAACTTATTCCAAAGTTGGAAACAGTAGGTGATCTATTGAATGTCGGATGTTTCGAAAAGATTCTTCGCATTTGGGACAGTCACGTCCGTTTCTTAAATCTGGCAAAACCTATATTGAACATACGCAATCTTATTTTCAAGGATAAACCAGTAACAGTCCAAGCATTATCAGTTTTGAATGAAATGTGTCCAAATCTAACGAGTCTTACGTGCAAGCTTCGTCCAAATGTTCAACTCATTGACCTGCAATTCTTGAAGAAAATACAATATTTAAACTGTACGAAGATCCCCGAACCGCTACCTAACAACAATGCAAATAACGAAAACAATAACGTCCACCATGTCAGGTCTGGGGAACAGGAAATCATCGACTACTTGGATATAAATGGACATCAGTTGAAAGAACTGAATCTGACGTTTCCGGAAGTGACCCAAATTAACTTGTATACTGTTCTCGTAAAATGTCCCAAGTTAGAAGAACTTCGCATATCTATAAAAAAGTTTATCATCTGGGATGGATTACTAGGACACATGAGCCTGTGGCATCTCACAAAGATACGTTTATCCAAATGTGTCACGGCGCGTGCAACACTGATTTTGTTGAAAGTAATACCCAATGCCAGAGAATTGAACATCAGATGTTGCTGGGAGCAATTCTACGTAGATATTATGAGCGTCGGTGAATTGATCGTCAACCATGCTCATCTTGAGAAGCTTGTGATTAGAAAGAAGCAGGTCGTTCCCTTAACTAACTGCATGCAAGCACTTCTTCAATCCAGCAACAAACACATGCGAAGGCATTGACCACCATTAAATACCATTTGCTCTCTTCGTTCAGTGAAAAAGATTTAATGAAAACAAAAATACGTATTTCGAAACAGCACAATCAAAATTTTTCATGGTTTCCAAACAAAAATAAAATTGAAATCGGCCTTCGAAACTTCATTTCAGAAGAAAACTAGTTAATGAACTGTATAGTTCTCTATACATCTTCACATCTGTTTTTCCCAGAGTTCAGCTTCTTTCCATTTTTAACCTTGAATTGAGGTAATATTACCACGACAAATTGTTACTTTTATTCTCCCAGTTACTATGCTACGAGTTGAAAGTTTAAACGAGTTTAATTTGTTTCAAATGTATTTAAATGTACCGAATTTAGCTGAATTTCAATAATAATAATAATAATAATAAAACTTGTAAAACATCAGCAACGGTGGGTTTCATCAACCTTCGTTAAGAATTTAAGGAATTATTAGTTAACTAAGGAAGCTTGGTGAAACCCATCACAAGGACGTATTTTAATCGTTGAATTTTAATTTATTACATACCTATCGAAACCAACGCTTATAGTTCTGCTAATATTAGTTTCTTTTTGTAGAAACATTAAAATTCAGTGAGTTAAGCTTAGTGTAAAGCGCCAATCTCAAACACTAGATGACACTACGGTTTTATTATATATTTTTTTCGTTACACGAAATTCTAATGCTTTTCCTACAAATTCAATTCGAGAGAGTTTAAACTTTGAAAGAAGAAAGATGTTACAAATTGCAAGGTTTCCGTCTGTGCCAATTTTTGTTTCCCTACGTTGTTCATGGTTGATAAAAATGGTTTTAAGGGTCCTGATATTCACAATAACAATTAAACGATTTCAGCAATAAACAAGAAAGGAAATAGAAAATCGCCACGGATCGAAAATTTGACAAGGCTTCTCTGAAAGTTTGAACACTTTTGAATTGAATTTGTAGGAGTAGCATTAACATTTCGTGTAAGGAAAAAGATAGATTAGAGATTTAGCATATCCCTTACAGATCCTATACTACGATTCGTCTCTCATTAAACGAATCAAAACATTGATTAAGGGGCGTAAGCGCATGCAATGTACTCCACTGATTTTGCTCCAGGAAGAGGATGTGAAGACAATAAAGTAAACATTTTGTAAACTTTGTATTTTTGGGTCATTGTAGTTACTAATAACTACGCTCGTGTCCATTCTTAGATGTTTTAGTTTCTAAAATTTACAAATATCCATACCTGAACCAGGATTCGAATTTAAAAAAAACTACGGTTTTGTCTGAATTTAAATGGGAATACATTTTTTTTTTAAATTTAGGATAAAGTATCTTTGTGGATTGATAACTTGGTCTAAATTTGGACCAGAGGATAAGAAGTTGGATATTACAGTTTACCATAATTCAGAGAAAACGGTGTCATTAGAATTTCCTATTTTCATAACAAACAGAGTCTACGTTTTTTTTTCGAACTCGTAAAAAATACTAGCAGTTGCGTCCGTTCGATGGTGTAGAGTGAAAAGAAACAATCTAAAACTCGTCGGTATTGGGCTGGAGGGGGGAGGAGGGGGGCGGAATTAAGTAATCCTCGTCATTCAACGATCTAGCGATCGGCTGGTTACAGTTCTCTTCCGCTTTGTAAACTAATGTGATTTCCTTCTTGTCTGCAACCCAAATAACATTTGCGTAGTATTGGCTGCATAGGAGTTAGGATCAGTCGATTAATATGAGGTTACTTTCTTTTCAACTTCCGGTGTGCTTGTAAAACAATAAACAAGTGTCATACAAAAAATGTTAAGTGAACTGAACGTAACAGGGTAAGATTTTTTGTATCTTCTCGTCAGAGTTGCCACCTCAATCATTCTTTCCTCCTTGAAACTCGACCCATTCCCTTAAAGAATCGTCTTTCACAAAATATCTCTGTACATGTCACACATTTCCCGATTAATATCGACTGTTTACAGTCCTTCAGCTTCAAGAAATTGAATTAAGAAGGAACTTCGCATTTGGCAGATCCTCGGTCATGTTGAATGCTGAACGACCACTGCATGAATAACCATACTTTTTAGCAAATAACTGCTACTCGGAGAAGCACTCTAGATATTTTTTTCCGAGTCAAAATTTTAAATATCACCTACATACTCTACACGGTCTTCTTATGGATGGCCAATTATGAAGAATCCATGCAAAACTGATGCAGATTCTACTACGGTCTGAATGTATATTCCGAAAAGACAAACCAAACCTACATGCATACAAACACACTAATAATACAAACAAGTTTTGAGCTTTGTACATTGAATACCACTTTCATTTTTATATAATTTGTACGGCATCCGGTTAGCTTAATTGTTAGCACCCTCTCGTTCAAGGTCCGTCGTAACGGGTTCAAGTCCCGTTGTAGGCAGGCACGTCATGTTAGGTTTTGCTGGTGGGGTAAAAAAATTTACTGATGCCTACTTTCATATATATACGTATATATATATACAGCTAGACGAACAGATGGAAGGTGGACGACAAATGTACTACATTGGATTCCTAGAGAAAACAAACGACTGAGACGACGCCCAAATGCAAGATTGGTAGATAAAATCAAGCGTTTTTCAGGAGCTACGTGGATGAGGATAGCAGCAGACCGAGATATGTGGAAAGAAAAAGGAGAGGCCTTCATCCAGCAGTGGATAGAAAACGGCTGAATATGATTATATATATATATATGATATATGTCTGTGTGTTAATGAATAGAATACGCCAACGTTTTCCACGTGTAACAACTTGGACACACGTTCCTAGTGTATTATGAGCTCGTACAAGGTTCACATGGAATATTCTGAACGTTATAATTCCGTACATTAAGATATGCTAAAAATATTTACAAATTCACCGATTCCTTGACACGTCCCTTAAACTTTTTAATAACTTGTAATGGGAAAATGTTGTAAAAATCCGTGCCGGCAACTCATATTTCTTGGCACCGGTAAGTGATTTTCTGTATATCAAAGTTTCATCCCGTAAAATTAATGTAATAGCTTCTTTTCAACCAGCCAAGAATCAGTTTAATATCTGGAATATAAAATTATATATTGATTAGAGAACTTAACTTTCTGACTATCCTAGTATGTTGGAAACAGTCATAGTGTAATAAGTAGCTGTGAAGAATTTGGTGCAGATTGATCCTTCACTTTGCATATATGAACCCACAGCGTATTTGGTAGCTATACCATCAATTATGCTAATGTAGTGCTCGGAAGGTTGTAGGGAGTTTAGGGCGGGTAAGTTGAACGGTACAGAAGCCTGTACCCAACAAACAATTATACATACATACGAGTGCTGGGAGAGTTTACGGGTTTGAGGTGGTTGGAGGATGGGGATCTTCGCAATAGAAGTCGAAGATACGAGGATATACAGAAGATTTTTGTATAATTGTAAATCGCATTATAAGATAGGAATGGGATACCTCAATGCAAAACTAGGAACTAAGCGCAGCAGTGACACGAAAGTGGGAAACTTTGGATTTGGCAAAAGAAACAACAGAGAAGGACGAGAGTGAAGAGAGACTAATCGAGTTTTCAGAAACCAAGAAACGATTCATTTAGAGTGCATGTTTTACGAAGAAAACTCAGATGAAGCGAACATGGAAAGGTCTAAATGGAGCTTAAAACAAAATACATAATATTCTATCAAATAACAGGGAAATTGCTCAACAGGTGTTTGTTCTGAAGTTTCGAAATCTCGAGCGAGATGAGAGTTTGAAATAAGCACTAGACTAGAGAAAAAGGTTATCAGTGGAAAGCCAGCATTTTAGATTTTAAAAAACTAGGGAAAAGCAGACAGAAAACAATTATAGAACTAATAAACACAGTCAGCATCTTGGAAGAAATAGAAGGTTAAGAAGATATCAGTTGCATAAAATTAATAATGTACTAAGATAATAAGACAGAAAAAAAATAGCAGACATGAAAAGGAGGGTAAAATCTCAGAAGAAACTAAACCTTCGATAAATAAAAGAAGGGAAATGAAAAAAAGGGGGAAATACCATAACGAGAATTTAATACATACATAGAAGTAAATAAAACCTTAAGGAAGAATGTACGAAAACACAACACAAATATTGTTATGAAAGAAACCACTGAAAACACAGCTTGAAGAAAATCAAACAACAGTTCTTGAGCTGGGGAAAAACAAATACTGGACGTTGAAAGACCTGATGGGACGGTAACCAGACATCATAAAAGTATTTTTAAAAAATCTAAAGAGAATTGAACTACTCCGATGAAGAACTAGGAATAGAAAAAGGAGACGCCAATGATGTAGAAGTTCCAGACATAATGAAATAATATGTACAAATTCTTCGCAGCTAGATTGAAAATGACTGAAGTGGACGGAAACTGCAGAAAGGACAAGGCTTCTATGTTATGTGAACATCCCATCAATTGCATTATAATCATTTCCAGGAATCAGATCAGCCGCACACAGTGGTAAATAATTTGGAAAAGTTTCTTGGTATTTCCGCTAATGGTTCTCAGAGGTGTCAGCATTTACAGTTATCGCCAAGATTCCTGAAAAAAGCACCGAATAATTTATTTAACGTAATTGCAATGTCTCATTGTTCAGTTCCAGTGTGATTTGCGCACATGCGCAAAAAAGAGAAAACGTTTGCTTATCTTAACCATACATCTAATGCTAATCAAGTGTTTGCTATCTCCATTTTGATTGCTTATTTTCGCATATATGGGAAATATTTTTAGTGAATAGGTATTCCGATCCTTAATTGAAAATAGAAGAATGATTAAACCGTGGCGTAAGTCGTAAGTAGTTTATGTTCTTGGTGTCCGGGCAACGTATTCTTGACACACGCTATTATTTTCCTGTGATTGGCAGCGTGATCCAGTACGGCGGACGGATCACGGCAACACGGCGGACTTCTATTGGATTTCAAATCTCACTTTACTTCTTCTTTCTCCCAGCATCGTTAAGGAACTGAAAGATATTTGTTTTTTTATTAGTCAAGTTACTGGAAATTTAGAGGCAGCCAGGTTGCCTAGGTTTTTGTTTCAGGAATATTTGGGGAAAATTTTGCAGTGCATTTATTTTCAATATATATCTCAATCCACACACCAAATTCGGGAGAGCGGATATTGCGCTCGAATTGAGCGTAATGTTTTATCTTTCGAAAGCGGAGAGATAGATCAGTGTTTACAGCAAATTTTCATAGGAGTTAAGATTAGAAATTTCTGTTCGAATAAATATGTGATTCTATGGTAATTCTTTTCGATGGGAAAGTAATCTCTTCGGATGAATTTCCAGAAGTAGTTAATCGGAAATTTTCATTGTTTTGAAATGAAATGTTCATCCTTTGAAAATAAAAATGAGACAATAAATGTTGAAAATGCAATACAAACAAAAGAAAGGATTTATTCTAAGTAGTAAGTAAAAGGGATTAATGTTCTTATGAACGAAGAAAGGAAAAATTGAGCTCGGAGGGAATAAAATTTCCGCCGACGATCCAACACCCTAACGCCTACACTAGCCGGGCCACTGAATAATAATACATTCGAAGGAGTCTTTATCGTCCAGTCAGAATCTTGAGAGCAACGTTCAAAGAGATGCATATTTTCCTTCTGACGTCTCGTGTATTGTTGTTGAGAAAAGTTATCAGGTCTTCTGTTTTTATTTTTAATTAAATAGACTAACTTCACACTTGGCGGTAAAAATGGCTGATAACGAACTTAGCTACTAGGCTACCCATGCTGCATTGTGAGCCACTCTAAAATGATCATAAAACTTTCTTTCAATCTTGAAGATTAAATGACATCCATTAATCATGATAATTCCATCTCAAAAGGTCACATTTTGTATCGAAAGCGATAGTGTTTCGTTGAAAGACACTATTGTCAATTAAAATTCAATAATTTTTATGTGTCGAAAAGAGAGTAAAAATGTGTACATGCACTCACTCCAAGAATTTTTCAGAGGTAAACTAAACACAAATGCAGGTCTACAAACTAGAAAGTATGCAGATGGAGGTCGACAAATGAAAATTATTTCATAAATTTAAAACAGTGAATTAACAAAACAGGTTATGATTGTCTTCTTTTCTGTAAATTAGTTGCTACAAATATGTAACCTTCGACGACCAATTTAAAATGAAACAAAATAAAGTGAGGTGGATTCGCATACACCATATCTATTTCTTTATTGGCTTGCATTAAAACACGGAAAACAGAGTGGGTGTATTTTTCCATGCGAATAGTTGTTAGGAATGAAACTATTTTTAACTATCATTGGCATATATAAGTAAATCGAATCTGTATTATCAAAGTGAATGACGCACATGACGTTCTTATTTATCGTGTGAATTTTGAAATAAAAAGTTTCAAGCAAAATTCCAGGGAGGGGGGGAAACTGCCCCTCCCTGCCTCCCCTAAATGACGGGTTTGGTTGTAGGTCCATTGAAAGTTAAAACGGTGTGATTCAATGGTAACTTTACCAAAATCTTCAGGTCCCGTCCTTAAAAGCTCACCAGCTCGTTTTCAGAGATATAGTGAAAAGCACAGTCCATCTTAGAATTTGATGTCATTCTTCCCTTTGAACATCAAAGTAGATAAAAGTTATTTTGTATAATTTTGTTTACAAGGAAGTTATCTAAGTATATCGATATTTGAGATGTAATCTTCCTAGATAATCCCTATTTAAGAAATAATTAATCATTCCTGAATAGGAAAATGAGGAAGTGGTAGATGTTACTATATTGCAATATATTCCTTTTTTAAAAACATAATTTATTCTGATGCTTATAAGCAAATTTTAGTAAAAATTGAGTCAAATAGAGTGTGTACTGGATAATCAAAATGACACATTATAAGGTATGTACAAGTGAAAACGGGGTTCGTTCATGAAAAGCTTCCTTTTCAACAAAATTGACCTTCAAGTTTAAAATTTTGCGATATTGGCATCAAGATTATGTCCAAATTATGATCAATATAAAGTTCTAGTTCATTTTAAATTGTTCTTATGACCAAAAGCAGTATTTTAAGAGAAAATTTACGTACGGTTTTCAAAATTAAAGCAAATTCAAGATTTGTAGATTATGTTAAATTTTTATATTGAGGGTCGATGTGGACTATGCCAGAAAAGTAACGTCGCATTCAAAAATCATTTTTTAAAGGATTATTCACAAAATGTCTGGTTCAGCAGCAATATTGAAGAAAAATGGATTTTATTATGTTCAAATTCTCATTTTTCAAACCATGTTTTTGTATAAGTTTGACTTTCATTGTACAACTTCGTACGAAATTTCATGTATGAACAATTTTCTGACCATCCGGTATATCTATGTTATCACTGACATCCTGAAAGAATGTGACAAATTAAATATTTTAAAGAAGCACAAATGAGAACAAATACATTTAAAGCTTCCTAGGGACAGATATTCGTAGTAACTTATTACCCTAGGTATGGAGAAGGGGCTCCATAGTCTAGCGGTTAGAGCGTTGGACTCATGCATTGGAGCCCCTAATACGCCTGTTCGTCTCCAGGTGGTACGAAGTACTGACCACACTGCCGTCACTCAGGTGGATACAGTTCCACACACTGCGGACAGATGGTGTTGGAGCAGGCTCAGGACCTATCGGTCTGTAACGCCCGTAGTCATTTATAGGTATGAAGAATACATTAAGTTTAGGGCAAATAATATTTTTATCTTCCAACAAGAATCCTGTTCCAAAAATGTATAAAATTGAAACGCCTCAGTCTTCAACACTAGAGTTGCCATATCTGGGAATAAATGAAAAAAAAATCAAGAAAAGTATTAAATTCTAGAAATTGATGTAAATAAGCATATTAAGAAATAGGATTAGAAAATAAAAATACAGTAAAATCAGCCTTAGACGGACTTCTTAATAAAACAATATTGTCTTAAACGAAAATATTTTTCGAGATGAACTGATCAAAATGTAAATTTTCAAAATTTAACCTGATATTATATTCACAGTTTTCAAAACTGCATTCTGTGCATTACATATTATGTTTAATATCACTAGAGAATACCGCATAGACAATAGACGGACGTAGTGCTGTTTCAATAAATACAACTTGATAGTGATGCCATGTTGTCAACATTGACAGCCCGATGACATCTGCTATCTACCTATGATACAATCAACTCTAAAAGCTACATTTTACTTTTGTACATCTTTTTTTTTTTTTTTGCATTATTGAGAAATATTCCTTTTATTTACCATTGTAAATGATTTTGGACTCCAAATTGCAATCCCTGCATCTCGAAAATGAAGCGGAATTGAAAAAAGAAGTTATCTTTTATTCTTGTTTTGGTATCAAGAACTCATCTGCGAAGTTTGGTTGTCGAATTCTGCTTCTGTGTTTGAATCAGCAATAAAATTGTGAGTTGCAAATTTGAACTCCTATATCTAACAAAATGAAGTGGAATTTAAAAAATGACAAAGAAACACTTTTTTTTTTTGTTATGGTCTTAGTGTGCGAAATTTGGCTGTTGAATTCCATCTCTGTGTTCAAAGCGATAACATTTTTTAAAACTTTAATTTCTCAGTTACTTCTGCAATTGAGCAGCGGTATGTTGTATGGAGTTAAGATCTCTTTCAAATGAACCTAAAATTTTCTGCTTTGGGGGAGCACTTCTCGATAGTTTCCCTTGTAAGTGTAAATAACGTAGCATTGGTGGTAACTGCAAAGTGATAATGCATCACCTGAATTCGATGGTTTAATATGATGCATGAAAATAAGAAAATCTAATTGCTAAATAATATATTAGAGCAATCGAAGAGGGATCTTTATTATAGAACGTAAGGATTAGTACTTTGGTAAACAATCTTTGAGATATTTTCGTATTGTCCAATGCACAGTGTAAATTAACAGTGGTGGCCTTGTAGACTGAAATACTTAATACTAATGGGTTTTCTTGCCAAATGAGTTATCACTCATACACTTGAGGAAAAGCATAAATACTATCTAATTTCCAACATCTAATAGTAATGAGACACTATAAAATTATCTGTGGTAACTATCTTGGATAAGTCCGCATATAAATTCTTCATGCTTCAGATTCCTTGGTAGTGTACTTGGGTTCAAAATTACAAGTATAAACTCAAGAATAAATCACAACAATAAGCATTATTTTCCAAAGGAAGACACTTTTGTGAATGATTCATTCCATACTTTGAAGTACTGGATGACAGGCTTCGTTAAAAACATAAATGCATCTGAGTACTATCTTTTTACTGCATCCGTTAGTGAACAATTATGAAACTGCTGAAAGTGTACGTAAGCCTCCTATTAATTATTTCCGTGATGTTTAAAAACCTATATTTCTTAATCTCATCTCATATCTTGCTAAAACACAATGACATACCGAAAATGTATTTCTCGACAAATTTCTGTTTGATTAATGACATTTATTGAACATTAGCATACCACAAGTATACGCCTATATTCGTAAAATTCAAAGATTGTTTATTCTAATCCCAGGAAATAGCTTCGTTTTGCAGACAAGGTCAGGTGGTCATCCCATTGTCCGATACTCGTGGCATGGATACACGTAACGATCTAGTCACTTCACTTGAGCATTCCTTTATGGGTTTTGGGAGAATGGTGCTTCACTAAGCATTATTGCACAACAGTGTCAGTGAAGACTGTGTGTGCGGTTAGATTGAAAATTTTAAGAACATTCTAAATGAGCTCGTTAACTTCTAAGGACGGGACCTATAATTTACTCTCTGTTCACACGGAGCCTCCATAGCCGCGCCACAGCGTCATCTTATAGTTTCAAATGAGCCTTTCACACGTGTGTCATTCCCAGCTTTGGTGGCGAGGCCAGAATTCTGGTGGCGGCAACACGAGACTTTCAGAGCCACTAATTTGGCAGCGCCACCAACGTCGTTGTATTATCTTAAATGGAGCCGTTCACACGAGATGCGACTTTCCGAGACACCAGAGGCATATTTCCTTTTGACAATTTTGTATTAAAAATTAATACCGAAGTAGAAAACTCACACTTTGACAAGAAAATCTTCACAGCCGAAGTTCAGTCAAGGACTGCAATATGGGACACGACTGGTGAAGAATATTCAAACAGAGAATTGAAGAAGAGATGCTGGGAGGAGCTTGTGAACATTTCTATAAACAAAGAAGGTGCCTCTCCTGCAGAAGATTTTCTTTAAGTGTGACATTTAAATATAGTAAACATTGAATTGGTAGAATTTATCTATGGGCTTTAGTCATCTCAGACTCAGATAAAGAAGAGGCTAGGAGGGGAGGTATTAGCACGGGCCTACGTTGAAGGTACCATCCCAGCCCTTGTCTGGTGTGACTAAGAAATACCTCAGTCAGGATAGTCGGCCGTTGGGATTGAACTCACTATCTCCTGAATGCTAAGTCAATGCTCTACCACTGAGCTAAGGCCGTTCGGTGGAAAAACTTGTCAGGATGGGCGGCCGCTTAGATATGTATGTAATGGGTGATTCCTCATTTATAATAACAATGATTTTTTTATTTAAGAGAGTTTTGTATCTTTGTCTATCATCACTTTAGAACAGAGGTTATTTGAATTTATAGCCTAATTTGTTCATTTTGGAAACATGAAAACGTTAGATCAGTTTTCTGCCTGTGTCTGACTGTCGGTTTGTCTGACCGTCTATCCCCCTATTAACTAATGTACACAAGAAAAGAAAAGAACACAGTAGCTGCTTCTTCCAATTCTATTTTCGACACTGCTAATAGACCGGAGGCGTCACCCTGGTGGCTTTGTGTGAAAAGAGACATAAAAGGACCATGGCTCCGCCACGCGATTGAATAAGACGGAAAAACAATCACTTCTCCGCCACACTACATCGCGTGGCGGAGAAGTGGTCTATCTTGGTATCACTGTAACTTTGTATAGATGGACATATATGCTCTCGTTGTCATCAATGGTTCCATAAGAGCTAAAATATATCTGGACTTTCTTAGAGGCCATTGTTCGTTCATTTGTTTAAGAACTGTAGCATATCCCATGAGCACCAGATACTTATATTCTCAATCCCATTGAACGCGTGTGAGACTTACTTGAACGACAAGTGCGTTACAGTTTCCCTTTACCATCCATACAGTTAGAATTGAAGGAGGTGATTCCGACAAGAAAGACGCGCATATTGGACATGTATAGGTCGGTTTTATGTTGTGAGGCCTTATTCCACTAGTATACACCACACTTATTTCCCAGCCACGACGGATGGGAGCTCTCGAATGTACAGTCACAAACTAAAGTAAATGGAGGTTGGAATTATAAGAAATAGTAACATTTTCCTCCAGGAGATTGTTGCACTGTACGCCTAATAGTGAGACAATCAACATGACAGTACAAATATACGCGAAAACATGACATGCCAGGATATTCTTCCATTTGGAACAAGAAAGAATTGACTCGTTCAGCAACATGTAGAGAACCAGGAGGGAGTTAGAAACCCCATCCTTGTCTTGTTCAAACACACATACACGCACAGGGAAAGAGAGAGAGACAGAGAGAAAGCATGGAAGAAGACGAGGAAAGAGCGAAAGAACAGAGAAGAGAAAACAAGGAAAGAGGGATAGAAAAATAGCACACGACATGTTGAAGGTGCAATCCTGACATTTGCCTGGTGTGACTGAGGAAAATCCTGGAAAACCCTCAGTCTGGATAGTCCGCCACTAGGATCGAACCCACGACCTAATGCATCCTACGCCAACGCTCTACCATCGAGAATTGACAAGGAAGAATGAGCGGGGATATCTTAATATTCTTGACTCCCAGTAAAGTATATTCGTATATTCACATCTACAATGTATGAATTGATTTTTGCTGTTTACGCACAACACAAATAAACAAAAATCGCCCGGGATAGGTAAAATGATCCTGGAAGAATTTCTTTCAAATTATTTTAAGGCCTTTAGGCATATGAGGACAAAGCCGGGATAGGGCTGGGAGAGTGTATTGGAAGATAGACGGCCAGGGCCTATTTATAAGTACCATCACAGTGTTTGCCTGGAGTGGGCGAGGAAAAAACTTGGAAAACCCAAGTTAGAAGAATCGCCAGCTGGAATCGATCCCAGGATTTTCCGATTTCTAACCAACGCCCTAGAGGTTTTTTGAATCATTGTTTACTCTAAGCGGGCTTTACTTGTTCCATTTGATATACCTTTTGAGCCTGTATCGACTGATATTCTTAGAATTCAGTTAAAATCACACACACATATTCATGCCCGAGGCGTATCAATGGTCCACTAACCAACAAGGCATCATACAAATATTTACTCCCCGCACTCAAAAGTTGAGGATGAAAATAGTAACAACGTTGGCAGTCATCGTGCCTGCGACGTCATAGTACCAGGGTTTGACCCCATCCACTGTAAATACAATGACCAAACCAGTACTTGCCACGTACTTACTTGGTGCAGCGGTAAGACGTTGGCTTACTACATAACAAATCCGGATTCGAATCCCGGCAGGGGCAACATTTTTCTTCTTTTTCTTTCAAACTTTATTTTTATAAGTTCACATTTATTATTCATAATTGCTTTGGCATACAAATAAAGGCTACTGAAAGCTATGATATACATAAACCAGATCTGGCACGCATAGTGTGCAAGGGAACACGGTGCGTCCGAAGGGATCTGGGTAGCGTGAGCCTCAAGGGGCGCATACGCAGTATTTAAAGTCAGGTTCGCACAAGCAGATAGAAATGTATTTTGAAAGAAAGAAACGAAAATGTAAAGATACATAACCGAACCTGACCATACCTAACCTACCCTAATCCATGGTCACTAATTTTATATAGTCTACGACAAATGGAAGAAAGCAATTATTAATGATAAATATGAACTTGAAAAAAACAATTAAGACAAGAAGAAGAAAAAATATTACGTTTTTCTTTACAAAATATGCAGTTGTCAAAACAATCTTGAAAATGCAAGAAAGGAATTATTAATAATAAATT
>JAGDQP010046945.1:0-15163 GCA_022664845.1 Lepisma saccharinum
ATTCGGAATATAAAAAAGAATTATTTCCTACGTGACCTAGTGTCAGGATCGCTTAGAAGCATAAAACAATGGGACACACAGACGGACTAAGATTTTGAACAGAGGAAGAAGTAAAAATTGAATTTGGCATCGATGTGGAAATTATAATCAATGATATACCTCTTGAAATATGGTATGAGGTGGTCAGAACGTTCAAGACTAAATATGTGACTCAGTGCCAGACGTTCTTAAGTAATGATACTTCTGATTACACGCAAACTCAAATCACAGAGGAAATAGTATTGGTTGGGATCGATATAAATATATAACGAACATACGCATTTTCAGAAGTTAGTAAACGCTAACTGCATCTAATTTAGTAAGAATTACGTCACAGTAATCTACATGCAATATTATTGATGCTTTCATTTTCAAGTGAAATGGGAAGAATTTTTTTTGAACATGCTCAGTGAATTAATACGGGAAAGGAATTTTTAGAGACAGAGCAATTTTGATGTTGATTCAAAATGAGGTCTACTACATTTTCATCCATCCCGTAAACAACGAGTCATAATAATCTTTTTTTTTTTTAAAAAAAAAAAAAAAAGTGTAGAAAGCCAACCTGGCACAAAAAACAAAACAAAGGTAAAGGTATCCTCAGTGCGATGCGCACGCGTCGTGAACGGGTCATGGGGATGCGGAGGTATTGTGAGTGAGATGGGGTAGTCAGTCTCATACTCGGACACCTTTATCTCCTAAAGTGTGCAGGATTACCAAGGACATTCTGGTACTCGGTTTGATAGGAGGTTGAGTGCATCTCAGAGCATAAGAGCACTGAAGATATATCCAGCGTCCTAGCAGAGCTTTGAGCCCGGGCCGAGCTGACCGCCTCCCGTCTGAGTTACGGCGACTCCTGAAAGCCTACCTTGACAGATGATTAATAGAGGGTGGACTTTGCATATTTCTATTTTGATGAATATTGGATAATCTGCATGACTAAAAATTCGATTTAGGCTCTTTGCAATTAAATGATGGGGATTTTATGGGCATATAACGACATATTTTAGGTGTACGTACATATTTTGCTCGTTAGTGAATATACTAGCATATTTCCATAAAGTTTTACGTACGAACTTTTGTAAAACACTTCTTCTCTATTTACGGAACTGAAACTCTTCGAGAGGTTATTAACCGTTATTCCCCTTACGTTGTCCGAAGTTTCCAATTGATGGCTGTTAGAAAACCAGAGTATGGAATATACCGACAAAGAAAGATGTTTATCTTTCAAAACATCTAGTATAGTGGCGACTGGGATTAGATTTACATCGGCACTGAAACAGACTGTTGGTTTCACCTCACTTGTTCCTCGCCTCTCAACTTTGAACTTTTCTCTCAATTGTTCTTTGCTTGGTCACCTGATCTTCATTGCATGTGTTTGAAGCGGAGATGAAACAGGGGCTTGATTGATACTGCGCTTCTTTAGAAGACGGTACTAGAAACTATGTTGCTGCTTCTGATATTACCAACAAAGGAAAGTTCTGGGTAATTTTAGTGCTCATCGCCACTATTAATAGAGCTTGTCAACTTGAGATCGTTTGGTATTCCAAGATCGCTGTCGTTATTTGGGAGATCAACGTACTATTTGTTTTACTCTCCGAATGAGCGCATTTCGCAGAAATATTGTGAGTTAGTGGCTGTGTGTGTATTTAACCATAAATAAATTCAAAATTCTATTCCAAACATGAGAACAGTACTGTCAATTTGGGGCAATTATCAATATTTTTGTTGTTTAAAATACCTATTTTATATGGTTTGATGGACAAACTTGATGAATGCTTTTAATTGTGGCGCGCGAAGTACTCAGGTAAGGTAAGGAATGAATAAATCCTGGCCGTAAGATAATTCCATCATCTGATGAGACAACGCGAAACTAAGGAAAGCATAAGTAAGGATGGTCGAATTGAGCACAGTTCGTGCTCACTTAACCTCCACATTGTTGCTTAGTTGTTAGAGACGTAAGTCATTAAACCACTCCTGCTGACTGCGTCCCTACGTAGCAGAGGTGAAACGGGTCACCGGATCAATCGGTTTATTCCGGTAAAGATTTGGACCGTGTCACCGTGAATAGGTTTTGAACCCGGCCTGACCCAATTTATACCCGATAACCAGAACAAAGTAGAATTTTTATTTATTTCCTTGCGTTTGAACCAGGGATTCCTGCAGGATTTTCAATTTCGGGGTGTAAAGTCAAAATTGGGAGGGTGTAAGTGAAGTTTTGCAGGGTTGGCCAGGACCTAATTTGCCTGGTGGAACTGAAGAATAACTTGATAAACCTCAGTCGAGATGGTCGACCGCTGGGATCAATCCCAGGACCTCCTGAATGCTAAGCCAATGATCTACCGCTTAGTCACGACCGCTCGGTGAGACTTACATATGTCATTCATACGCCTGGGACCCTGAGAAGTAAAGGCGGTCGACCCAACCTCACCACATCCCCGTGCCGTTCACGGCGCGTACGCATTGCACAGGGGGTACTTTTACCTTACCTAAATTATTTTATTATTATTTCAAGGAGGTTGTTTGATCCCCTTAATTGTAATCCTGAACACGCTACTGCAATACCTATCGACAATCAAACTCTTTGCGTTGATATTATTTAGTATACTTGTTTGCACTTTGAGAACAACAGTGAATGAACGAGAAATATCCTAGAATCACGAAACCTCTAAAGAAGAGGTCTCTCGAGATCCTTAGAACTTGAACTGGGCTGAAACATGTTGAGCTAGGGAAGAATTAGTAAAATTACTAAAATTAAAATGCATACAACTGTTTTTTTTTAATGCTGCGTACAAACATATCCTTACCAAGTGAAAGAAGGGTGATAATGAAGATATCAAAATTGTGTATAGCCTGCAGAGGAATGAATAGTTTACATCATCTTACATCTTTTTTTTTTTGGCAATATTTACTTATCTTTTTTAGTGCATATTTAAAAGAATATTTTTGCAATTTTTACAGAATATTTGCGTGCATATCGATCCGCCCTCTAGTCATTAAAAGCAAACTGCACGACATGTTGCTCGATCTAATAGAGCTTTCTCAGGTGCATACGAGACCCAATGAACAAAACACTATATATAAACTACCATAGGTGGGAGTCTCAATGCTCCTTTAATTTTTTCTTCACTTCTAGCTAAGGCAGTTTTAATGTAGTGTAAGTTTAACCATTGGGATTTGTGTCCAAATAGGCCTCGATTTTTTCTCAATTTAGGAGAGCTAAATTTTTTCATTGAGAAAGTAAGGAGTAGCATCTGCGCGAATTTCCGGGGCTATGAGGGAAAAATTCCCTCTGAATATAGGATGCTTTCCTCTGTAGTAAATAAAATGCTTCTCTGGGAGGAAAGGGGACTTGTACTTTCCCCATATATCATAAAAGCATCAGCTGCAATTCTAAACTTTCCTTATCAGTAACTAATCTTGAAATTTGTTCTCGTATCTGAGTCACCCCCGCCTACCCTATTATCTAAGCGTACTGCTGTTTGTCATCGATACCAGGAAAGACACTGCTGGGAAAAACTGACCATCAGGGTTATTGCTGTTGTATATTAGCTGGGGGTCTTCTTAATCTTCGGTTTTCATTTGATTTTGAACTCCGATGTTGGATGATTTTGGTGCAACTTCTAACAACTTAGGTATACTACTCTACTCTAAGATGCGACACAAACGGGAACAGATTTCGAAAGGCGAATTAAAAGATAAGACGATGGTTTAAAACAAAATCTATTCCAATTATGTAACATTAATCGGTTTACTAAAATTTAACAACTCGTAATTTTTACTGAACGACGAAGTTTCGTGTAACTCCTTTCGGCTTTCTCAAGTCACAAAAATCAAAACTGAAACATGAATTTACTATCATGTAATACGCTTGTTTCAGTAACTTTTTGTGGCTTCGAGGAAGCCTGAATGAAGTACTTCGGGCGAAACGTTGACATTCAATAAATTGATGTACTGCTAAATTGTTTATTTGGAATTTTTATAGTATTAAACAGTTATAATGGCGGTCGGGTGGCCAAGCGGTCTGCGGCGGTAGGCAATCGGTTCGAAGGTCCCGACAGGGGCATGGGTGTGGATTTTAACAGCTAAAGGCGAATCGTGACGAGCCGAAGTTTTTAAACAGTTATAAATTAAACACATCTGTCTCTGCGAACTTGTACATCGTTCTTTTCCCAATGCACTATTTTTTTAAAGCAAATTTCACCTATGGGTTGTTTCTACAGAAGTATAACATAATAGGTACAATCAAAGTTCCAAGTGCTTGAAATAGAACTTGCATTTTAGTTATGGCCTTTAGGCATCTAAGGCCCAGGCCGGGTAGGGTAGAGGAAAGGATTCGGGAAGGTGTCGGCGAGGGCCTATGTTAAAGGTGCCATCCGGCATTTGCCTGGTGTGACTATCTGTCAGGATGGTCGGCCTCTGGAACTCCCGAATGCTACACCACTGAGCTACGGCGGCTTGACCCTTGAAATAGAAATAAAACGGTAACTTTTAATGGAGCGTGTCATATGTTTGTTGTCATAGAAACGACACGGTTATAACAGTCCTAAAAAAAAACAAACCTGAAGGTCAGTATTTTTAATAATCCGTCTCTCTTTGCCATGTAGCAACTTGTCTGCTTGCACAAATTCCGTATGGTTGCCATAGTTACATTCGCCATCTAAGTCATTGCACTCTCATGGTACAATTTTGGGATATGTATTTTTTAGATAGAGCAAGTTTGAATATTTAACGACAGCATGATGGATCAGCTCTGTTGTATTGGAAATATGAAGCTCTAAAGTTCATTTCGCCACGCTTTCGGTAGCCTGTTGCTTCAAAACACGTCGGAATTACTATCCCTCCAAGTTTGACAGTGCATTACGTCAGAGCGGAAGTAACGTTGGACAATCCACTTACTTCCTACAAAACAATGCATGATGTAGGGTTAAAAATAGTGCATGGAATTCAAATTGCTATCATTTCACGTTTCATATATATATCCAAGTATTAAAGCACGGAGGTGTAAAATGAAAAGATGGAAGATTTATAAGGATCGCAATTAACGTTCAAATTAAACGACGACTTATCAGAACTAACTACAATATTTCGAGGAGTGAGGCAGGGATGTTATCTCTGGCCAACTTTATTTAATATACAGTGTGTTTTAAAATTATACCGACAAACTTCTGCAGGTGATTCCTCACATCAAAACAAGACGAAAGTTTCATTGACAATTTTTCGAAATGTGCGTAGTTTCGGAGCTACAGGGTGCCGAAAGCGTGAGAAAATGAACTTCATATTTCAAACATCACGAACAGTAGAATTGATACGTCTCATTACCCTCAGACTTTAAACCTGCTCTATTTAAAAATACATATTTCAAAATTCCTCAACTAGAGGTTGGTTGAAATGAACATGAATTAAACGACTTCCCCTGTGAGTAAAAACAACATACGTCATCCAATCGGGCAATGACATTCAATCTCTGTGATAAAAAAATAAATAAAACCTTTGATAAAATTAGGCAATTCTTACTCCTGTTTGTTATGGAACCACGCATTTTTCATAAAAATCGTTCGGTCGATAAAATCTACTTGAGATATCTACTTATTGTTTCCTGGTGCAAAAACCGACCCATTAATGCTCATTTTGACCCATATTTACTTCAAAGAATTTCTGGGAATCCCCTACTTCCTTTGGAGAATCCCTTAAGCGCCCATTGCGGAATTTTGAAATATACACTTTTTGGATATTAGAGTCTTTGACGGTACCATGCTACATCAGTTCTACTTTTCGTGGTGTTAGAAGTATGAAGCTCTGAAGTTCATTTTTCCACGCTTTCGGCAGCCTGTAGTTCCGAAACTATGCACATTTCGAAAAATTTGTTACAGGAACTTTCGTCTTGTTTTGATGTGAGGAATCACCTCCAGAATTTTGTCGGTGTAATTTTAAAACACCCTGAATATAACTAGAAGAGGTTGCAAAGAAATGCTTCGAAATGGGAGTTGTTACGGTCGGGAGAAGAAAAATCATAATGCATTTGCGGATAATATAGTTGTTCTTGCAAAAAAGATGGGAGGAAGATGGAATGAAATTAAACGTAAATAAAACGAAAGGGGTAGCAAATTGAAACAAATCGAACGAAAGCAAACATCAAGATTGGAAGAGAAAAAGCAGAACAATAGGTAGTCAGGTTCAAGTAGACCTGAGAAATGAGACTGAGGTTTTGAGATAAAATAGAAAGGATAAGGTCGTAATGAATGGAGAGAACTTAACGTATCTTAAGGGACCTGTCTCTTTCGGCAGAGAACTAGTGATGATGATGATCAAATACTATTACATATTATTAAGAATATTGCATGTTTTACGAATTACCGAACTTAACAAAGTAACTTTAAGAATTTATAAGAACATAGCTTGGATGAAACCTGACTTACTTTCGAATGTTTTTTTTTCTGGGGAGGAGGCGATAGGGAGAGAGAAATTCTGCTATTACCAACCCTCTCTCCCCACCTCACGTCTAGTTGGAAACGGAAACCTACACTAGCGCCCGAAAATATTATGGCGTTTAGATGAACTACTAGAAGATCACAAAACGAAAATCTTCCGATATCCGTTCCGTAGTAAACTAACTAGTTCCGGGGTAACTTGAACTATTTTCTTGGGGTTCGGATTGATGGTAATGTCAGAATAAAGTCATTTGCTGTCCACATGGTTAGTCAAATTGATTTATTGCCTTTAGGCATTTCAGACTAAGGCCGGGATAGGGTGGAGGATAAATTGTTGGAAGCTAGTCGACTAGGGCCTAGTCAGTGGGTACAATCTCGGCATTTGCATGGTATGACCCAGAAAAAAACCCTGGGAAAATATAAGTCTGGATGGACGGCTGCTGGGATCGTTTCCAGAACCTTCCAAAGGCTAGGCTAACGCTCTATCAACTGAGCTACGGAGGTATATAGTTAGTTGAGTAAGAGCAAGGTTATTGGTTACTTCATATAATTGTACGGAATATTAACAAAATCGAAAACACCGTAAACACGACATATATTAGCACAAACTCACATCAAACTTTTTTTATTTTTTATTTTTTTCATTTTGGGGTTACGACTTTCTTTTTGAAACACCATGTATCAGTGTCAGAAAGCGAGGAACCGTTGTTCAAAGGTAATGAAAAAAGCCATGTATTTGATTTTGTTTTTGAAAAAAGCTAACCCCTAAATCGAAAATTTGATTTTTCCATATGCGAGTATGGGATAAAATATCAAAATAGTTTAGAAGGATTTAACAGTTTAGTGCTTTAGCATACCAGACACAATTAGAAAGAGATACAAAAATTACAACCTTACATATCAATTCCGCAAGTATGAATACCTATATAACGAAGAAGATTGCCGAGTATTTATACGATAATATACAATTACTTCGTTTTGTTCAACAAAGTAAAGAAGAAGAAACCTCAGTTTAAAATTATTAAGTATAATAAAACGAAATAATTGTATATGATGCTAAATATGCCGCAATCATCTTCGTTATATAGCTATTCGTTCTTGAGGAATTGATATGCAAAGTTTATAATTGTGTATTTTTTTTCCTAATTGTATTTTTATCAAACTAAAGCACTAAACTGTTAAATGCTTACGAAACCTACCTAACTAATATTCCATCACATAATTAGAAATGAAAATTCTTCTAATGTATTTTGATTTTGTACCCTACACGAGTATATGGGATATTCTCAGAGAAACAGATTTGCAAAACAATGACATTTTAAATCAACAACATGAAAGTTTGAAATATAAAATTCTCACCTAACCGTATAAGTTAGAGAAACAACATGTCTCGCTTTTAAGAAATCCTTCCAAAAAATCTGGAGTATAAGATTCGTTATTCAGGATCTCAAACTGTTCTTTACAAAATTCACGTTCGAAAGCATGCTTTCGCAAGCACATATCGTGAAAACGTGCGCATCAAGAGACAGCCAAAACGACACAACTTTCTCCGTCCTTTCTTCCGCCATTTGTAGGTGTGGCATCTGTAATGCAGTCTTGTTGAAGTCCCCTAATTTAATTGCTGCAGTACACCATTCTCCATGAGGAAAGGTTTTCCTCACAGCCTGAAAAAAAAATGTCTTCCATTTTGTCAAACTGCACGAATCGCTAATCAAATGCTTGCTTCAGCTGATACAAAGAAGGAAAACTTTTCGCATGCAACTAATCTACCTTACAAGATAACGAACGAAATTTGGGGAATTCTTTCCTTCAGCTCTTGAAAGAAGATACCTAAATTAACTCAAGAGTCATACAGCATTATGTTGTTCATGTACTAAATTTCTTGGTCCCTGTAAAAGAGTGGTTCCACCATTTAAATATTGCAGAATGTCAATGAAGAACGCAACCTACTGAATGAATTCTTCGTCGTCGAGCAATTTTCGTTTCTGGATGCTGTCTTTTGTTTTAACATGAAAATCGCTGAGAAAACGTCTGATTTTATTTTTCCGTTCAAAGAAAATCTCGGACATTGTTATGAAAGAAAAGATCTAAGGTACCAAGTTCCTCAAGGTAGGTTTTAAAAAGTCTATCTTCTCTGTAAAGAAATTGACCAACCGAAAGACTGTAATCTAGGGTTCCCATAATGTTTTCTTTAAAAAACGGCCCATTTCCAAATTGTTGCTTAAAAAAATCGGGACATTTTCTAAAAAAAAACCTGTGGCATTTTAAAAATTAAAGCGTCTGGCCGAGCATCATGTGAAATACAAAATTTAGAGTTCCATCCATGATCCCCGCATTTTCATTTCACCTTTGAAGAAGGGATGATGCGGTTGGAAAACGATTAGTTTATACAGCAACAACTAACATTGCGGATTCCATTAACTATAACAACTAATGTAATGTAGTATCTATGTAACGGAGCGGAAGTTGATAAAGTAACATTGATATCACTTCCGAAATTGAAGAAAACTTAAAAAGCGGGACACCAGGACATTTTATATATAAGAGTTGGCAAAATTACGTCTCCTTAGCACAAGTCCCGCACCTGTCCATTTCCTCTCCTACCATGTGAAAACGCTTATGCAAAACGTTGCCACCTTTATTTTGTGTTTGCGAAGTTCCTGTACACCTGCCTTGATAATATATAATTACCTTTTTATCATTTTATATATAATAATTCACAGTCATATTCAATTCACTACTGGATGAGGCTTCTCCCGGAGGGAGGAGTTCGCTGACCAGATGTGTTGGGAGAGGAGAACCGAAGCTCTCAACTGTGATCGTCACTATCTTTTATTCACAGCAGCTCCCAAACTGAATCACGAAGATGGGTGGGCACTGTTCCAGACCCTCTCACTTTGGAAAATAATCCTTTGGCAGAGCCGGGAAACCAAGATACGTAGTCAGCAAGGCTAACCATAGACCAACCAGGTCATATTCGATCATAGCCATATTCGATCCACTACTGGATGAGGCCTCTCCCAGGAGGGAGGACTTGGTTACTGCTCCCACGCCGACCAGAGGGTTGATCGCCACTGTCTTTTATTCACAGTAGCTACCCAACTGTCCTCACGATGGTGGTGGGTCAACACCGAAAGTTTTGAGCCCCCACCGGGAATCGAACCCGGGACCTCTCGCACTGAAGTCAAGCGCGCTACCGACTAGGCTACGCAGGAGGCTCCCTTATATATATAAAAGGCAAATTGATGCTAGAAGAAAGGGCTTCTTGTTACAGCTTATTGTTCCATAGGCGAACACACACAGTCGAACACTAATATGTACAGAGTACTGGCGATATTTCGGTGGTTTCACCTTCTTCTTGCTGTCATAAATTTACCTTCCTGCTTTAGTATATATATATTTAAAAAAAAAACGGGACTGTCCTCCTGTACTCATGAGACAATTCAGGGGACGGCTTACTACACAGTACGGTTTAATGAATTATGCAGTGAATTATGAACATACTAACAACCCTGACATTTTGACTTAGAATTTGGTACCTAATCGCTTTTATCTCTAGCCATTTCAAATCACACTCAGACATATTGGTGTACAGTAACCGATGAATGTCCTCCACACAATTCCGTTCAAGAGACCTAAAGCCAAGCTGCTGTTCTACAAATCGAACACCATTCAAAATATGAAGAAAACCACAGTTCAGCGCTTTCACTGAAATCTGTAGATTTATCCAGAGCGACAGAGTACACACAAGCATTACTTATTTCAGCTTTGAGTTTAGCACGAACAACCATTGATAACAATTCTACTCTACGCACATTTGTATCAGCACACAGCGATAGTGTTAACACGCCAACAATCCCTTCCGCGTAACTTCTGATTGCTTCAACAAGATACTCCTTCACAGTTTCAGAGTTCACAAATTAATATTTTGCCCTAATTACAATCCATAGACGCCTGTGTTGCTTTCTCTTGTACTGTGGTTAAGTCGTCTGCTCCAAATGAAGTTTTCAACTATTGAACCTTTCGGGTTCTTTAGTTACTCCCAAGTGGATTTTGTTGGTCGCAACTGGAAAGTTTACTGTTGAAATGGCGCTTGAAATCCCAACTCTTAATCAGAGCAACTGTATGAACACACTTCATAATACGACCGCTTCCTTTGACGAAACTTTCCGTGTGAGTATCCTGAAAATTCTCAACCTTGATTTACTTGCCACAGATGGGAAGAGATGAAAGCAGACGTACATCAACCATGAATCCAGCCTTAACTACACGTAATTCCCTGCAACCGCTCATTCCCCCACCTCTTCCGTTTTATTATTTTTATTTTCATTACTTTCATTTTATTTCCCCTCATCTTACCATTCTTTCCGTTGTCTTTACCCTCTCATTCGTTTGGGAAGTCTCACATCGACTTCTAGTTACATCCACACTTCCTTTGCCATTTGATGTTTTCTCCGGCACCTGTAGTTACTTTCCGGCCTGTGACCTGGCCATTCTACTACTACCTGGTTTTAGTTAACAACATGGCCGCTCCTTAGCGGCACCACTATCTCTCTTTGTCTGTCTCTTCTTCTATTATCTGAACACTCCTTTGACGAAACGTTGCCTTTTTTTTTACTCTGTTAATGAAGTTTCTGCACACCTATCTTTGAATACTAATATTAAGTACCTCTTTTCCACCTTATGTTTAAACATCTTAAGGTTAATTACAATTTTCTAGGCACAGACAGGCGGAAGGGCTGCGGTGGCTCAGTGATAGAACGTTCACCTGATTTTCAAGTCCTCGGTTCGATCCGAGCTTATGCCATGCGGGACTTTGTAGTGGGAAAGAACCGCGTGCGTGATCTTGCCCAGGATAGAATCTTATGGCGAACGTTGGTTACTGCGGCGATGAACTTACGAGTTCCGTAAGAAGTAAAGCAAGTAAAATAGTTGCAGTAGTATTAGTAGTAATAGCATTTGTAGCAGTAAAACTACTTTCCAGCGTAATTTACTCACCCCGCACCAACGGGCGGTTACTTCGGCTAGTAAATACATAAAAAAGATAAACGTAAGAAATAGGCCAAAAGGGCAAAATAAAATGTTTCCCCCGCGCACAGTTTCAGGTGGAATGAATAATTACGCTAGTCGGCGTCATTCTTAAGCCATTATAAAAATAAAATAAAAACATTTCATCAAATTCAGAAGATATCAAGCGACCAGTAACAAAAAATTCCCTGATCTTCCCAGATTAACATCACATCTTTCCACCTTGTTGTCGATAGTTTAAGTCTAATTTTATATTTAGCAGAACTTTTACAATAACTGTTTTATACCTCTCATTCGAAATCTCTCTTCCCACAGCAAGGGGAAATAAAATGGTCTTCACTGTCTTAATAATTTAATCTGTTCACTCCAAGAAGAATACAGTTGATCCCGTAATGTGAACAAATTGAGGCACGTCCTTCCACAAATTATGCAGAGCACAGAGAAATCCTATAACAATTCCCTGACCAACTAAATTCCCCGACCGACGGACACGCTGTTATCACATAATAAATCAATGCATGATCCAGACAAAAAAATGGAAATTAAAGAGTTAAAACAAAAGATACATGCAGAGAAGCACAAAACTTACATTTAATTATTCCTGACTTGTCCAAGATTTTCAATATATTTTCGCTTTGAAAAACAAACTCCCTGATTTCTCAAGCTTTTCCAAGTCAGCGGTAGTCTCATGTCCGAACAACAATTGTATGAACATTTTAACTTTCGTAGTCGCGATATTTACTGAGTACTAACACACTTAAGAAGTGAATTAGAAATTTCTTATGCTAGTGTGTGTCACAGATTATATTCATGTTCTTAGCTAAAGGTTAGGGACAAAGGTTGCTTGCTGTCTATTGGTAAACATATTAAGTTAGATTTTTTCCTCATCGTCTTCATGATTATGTACAGGGTGGTTCGTAAGGAAACTGACAAATCTTATACACGTCGTTCTCGCATCAATAAAAGACCAAAGCTTATCTTGCACTTTCCTGAGAAATACCTCGTTTCGGCAGTGTTGCCAGTTCAAATTTGCGACTGTTAGCGAATGCTTGGCAACACCGCGCTGGTATTGGCACCAAATTTCACATACATGCTCTTCACATCAAAACAAGACGACAGCTCGTCTTGCACATTGCTGAGTATTTCTTAATTTTCGCAGTGTTGGCAAGTGACAGTTTTGATTATCGTAGCTTCATGGTATACGTACTCTAGACGATACTACCGAGCCGCCGTAGCATTCGGGAGGTCATGGGTTCGATCCCAGTGGTCGACCATCCTGAGGTTTTTCCTGTCCCACCAGGCAAACGTCGGAATGGCACCTTGAACATGGGCCCTGGCCGACACCTTTCCCCATCCCTATCCCGGCCTGAGATGCTCAAAGGCCACCAATAAATGTTAATTCAATTCAATTCTAGACGATACTACACAAAGAACAATACTGGACATATAAAAATCAAAGTAACAGCACAAAATAAAATAAGCCATTCCACGCGTATATTCGGATTCAAGTCTATATGGACACCTACTTCAGATACAGTCTTTTCTTCTTTGCAAAATGGAGCTAACAAGGCAGTCAAAGACCTTGTACTGAATTATAGAAGTACTATGTCACGGAACGGCCTCCAGTGGCTAGAAGAAACATAATGAATTTATATCGGCTTTAATTGGAACTTCAAACTTGAAAACTAATTTTTCTCAAAAGTAGCTGAAGTAGACACAGTACCTCCTGGTTCTAAGGTAACGATATGCTCTTGTAACATAAAACTCGGGAATGCCCCATGACGTAGTGGTTAGAATGACGGATTACAAATCTAAAGGTTCTAGGAGCGAAACCCAACGCACACAGCTGCGAAGATTGAACTGTTCTCTCCAAACCTAGTGGGAATATACATATATAATATGTTTTTTCGAATGCTTTTGCATGGCTTTTAAGCATCTTTGGCTCAGGTCGGTATATGGTAGGAAAAAGCGGCCCAGGTCTTACTCAAGGCGCCTTCCCGGCATTCATCTTGTGAAAATGAGAGAAACTCTGGGAAACCTCAGCCTGGATGGTCGGCAGCAGCTACTGAGTTCACTGCCGATCCGAAGTCCGCGACGTTACCGCCTGGGCTACGGGGACAGAGCCATTAAGACAATGGACAAAGTTAAACTGAATATGTATACCGATCTATTTTCCATCGTTTTTAATTCGTTTATCTATGATCATCATGTCATTTGTTTTTCTTCTTTCTTTTCTGAAGCACATATTACTTTTCATAGTGGATGATAGCTTGACGTCAATTGATATTTCAAAAATCCTTAGTCACGATTATCACCAATGTTTATGCCGCATTTAGCAGCAACAAGGAGTCAACTATCTCAAACCGTTCCGGAACTAAAGAAACTGAAAAGTGGTAATCCCAGCTTGAATTGCCATTTTTCTCCCACCAATTTTGTCGAAAACAATCTCAATCAATTCTGCTAGAGTGTGACGCAAAAATAAGTCAATTATCCATAACAAAACTCCGGAACGGTTACAGATAACTGACTTCTTTTTGCAATACAATTCAGCAGAAACGACTAAGAGCAATCTGATTGAAATCTGCGAAAACAAGAACTACAAACAAGTGACAATTCTAGCTTGACATCAAGCTGGAATTGCCACTTCTAATTTGATCTAGAATTGAAACGGTTTGTGCTAACAGACTTCATTTTGCTGCTAAATCCAGCACAAACGAAGGCGCTAATTGTGATTATTAATACTAATAGGTGGTGATTTCAGCATGACGTTAAACTAGAATCACCACTTTGTAAACATAATTTGGACGTTTTCTTGATGAGCAGAAATTATTTAATAGTGTGCGCAAGCAAGTACAAATGCACAATGTATATTTAGTTTTACTTGGTGACAGTGGTAATGCTATCTTAATAGGGCTTAAGTTCGCTACACGCGTAAGAGATGATGACAGCGACCAGGAGCGTTGTCTGCGTACCATACCGTCATTCACTTGACGGAAACTCAGGTAAGTCACCGAAAACACATCAGTATATTTGGAAGCAGAATTCTAACCTGAGAGTCGTTAGGAAGTCCACAAGGTTACTAGGGATCGGTAAAGGTGACTACCGTACTCCGACTGAACTACAAGGAGTGTACCATTGTTCTTATGCCATAAAGTGAAGTAATGGAACTTTCAAACTCTGACCGACGTAGAAAATGCACACAACAATGAGTACTTATATAAACATATAATTGGAAACTTTACATGTATTCTTTACATTACAATGTTACCATGTAGTACAATCAAAAACAGTCGCAAAGTTCGTAACTCATTCTGGGAAAACTGTTCATTTTGAAACGAGTAATAAAGCATACGATCATATTTAGAACTTCACGTAACAATTGGACAGTGATGTCTCTCCCAGTCGACTTCTCTTACTATTTCGTAAAACTTATTCACTACATTTTGCCCACTACTTTGCGCATGCTTACGAAACAGAAAGTTCACCAGGGATTTTGATATGTCACATCTATGTCTATAAACTAAATCAAACGATTTTGCATAACCCCAAGTGTCTTCAACATTATTACTATACAGGTGAGAACTTTTGTCGACAAACTTTATATTATGTCTCGTTTTAAGGTACGAGTAACCTTTTTTACCTAAACTCTGTTTGGCATTCCATGAATT
>JAGDQP010046946.1:2567-15163 GCA_022664845.1 Lepisma saccharinum
GCCTAACCTTATGGCAAGCGAATAGCAAGTGCCAGTAGAGCATCCTTGAATTTAGATTTCCCTGGTAAGCTTGCTGCAGTCTTGCCGTAAGTTTACGGCAAGTGAATATCAAGTATATACCCATTTAGCTTTTACGGGCAAGGTCGCCGGAAGGTAAACAACAAGCCAGCAGCAAGTCAATAGATTTTAGCTTGCCAATATTGACTTGCGCTAATGGCAAGCCTGCATTGACTTCAATGGCAAGCTTGCCACGAGGCTGGCCGCTATGTAACTAGCTAGCTTACCGCGTACTTGAAGCAAGCTTGGAGACTTGTTTAGGCCAGCTTGATGTAAGCTTAGAGACTTACTTGGGCAAGCTTGATGCAAGCTTCCCGCAAGCCAAAATTGCTATGTGTGGTAGTACTAAAACAAATTTGGAATAGGATAGTAGAAGTGCAGATAGGACATTTATGCCGGAGAGTGCGCATACACCAATTAAGAAAGTTAAAGAGAGATTATCACACAATCACTATGCATGAAAATGAAGCTAACAACTGGTGAGACATTGAATCAAATAAGCAAACAAGTAGTTCCACAAATAATGAACATGCGCGATTACGTAGCGAATAATGAAATGTCAAATTGCTTCACCTAAGCATTGTGAAGGGAATTAATGTGTATTCATTTATTTGAGGGGGAGTGAATTGTTAAGTATTCATAAAGTGATTATAGTTAAATATCAATGGTTGACAAAACTATTTCCGTTTCATATCTATGGTTGACAAAATGATTGTTGTTTAAAATCTGTGATTGAGTCATTTCGTGTGTTGAGACTATCAACAAATAAACTTATTTTACTATCAATGATACTTTTGGGTTTCGTTTGGAAAACAAGTGAACAGAAAGATATAGTTTCTGAATCATGAAAGCAGATTTACAAACGTAACACAAGGAAACATTCATTGTATGTATGTTTGTGCTCTATAGAATTTATGATGCAAATGGGTTGCTCTAATTTACTGACAAATGCATTGAACATAAGGATATCGACATTTAATGGATGTTCCAAAGAATACATGTCTGTGGAAATATATGTTATGTTATGAGCTTTTGTTTTGTACTATTCTGAATGTTTAAATTTGACCATTTATATTGTTGCATGAAACTAACCTATTTAAGTGTTTGTTTCAGAATAGGGTTTCAGATAGTGCATGCACTTTGATGTAGTTATTTAGCGTATGTAGTTGTACAGTACGTGTCTCAGCTAAGTAATTTGATGTGCATTATACGGAATGCACGTAAGCTCGGCATAGAAGTAAACATATTTGTGGTATACAGTTGCCAGAAAAAATAAGTATCAAGAATCTATAGAAGTAGATAAATATTAAATTCTGAGTGAAAAGTGGTAAACGTGTCAGTTAAAACGTTACCCTTTATTAGCAGTGCATTACGTCGAATACGCTATGAAAAAATGACGTATTTTTGAGCGGCATATTGCAACGGAAGTTCCAGAATAATAGGTACGGTATATCAACGAAGTTATTGTTTCGAATTTTGAAACACAACCATGCCCTTGAGCATGTACGATATGTTAAAAGTTCGCGAGATTCTGGCTAAGAGATCCATTAGAAAATGTACTATGTACCTTATTAATCTGACTTCGCTTTTGCGATTTTTAGCTCTTTCGAAAGAAAGTATATGCCATGAAGGGAGGAAACATCGCTGACATTCCTGAAAACCAACATAGTTCTGACAATATTAGTGTGAATTATTCTGGAAAATGGTTTTCAATGGTTCTCACGAAGGGTTAAGCTCTAGAAGGAAAGAATTTCGAAGGTAAGAGCAAGTGAGAGTGCGCAGGTCAGAACATGTTGCTTTCACAGAGCCATTCCGAGAATCAAATTGTCACATTTCATACTTTAGAGACAGTCAGAAATGAAGGAGCCCAACGATCAACTCTCAAGTTTACTTTGGTCAAAGCCATCTAATTAGCGGCAATTATTCACCTTCCATGGTAATTTTTCTCTATTTTCTTCACTTATCGGTTGAAGAAAAAGTTTTGGGCTAAACCTGTCACGCCACTGAGAGATAACATCCCTCGGAGAGCACTGTTCCCGCGAAAAGTAGAGGGAAGAATGAACTGATGGGGCTCTTAGTTTAGACACAGTCGTGGCATTTCCATGATGCATCTGATGACATAACATTTACCTCAGTCAGGATAGTCAACTCGAACCTGCGTGCCTTCCCGGTACCGTTCTTAAGGTCGCGACCGTGACAAGTAGACGACGCGTCGGTGATTTTGGACTTGATGATGAAGTGGCGAGCCTCAACAAATATACTAAATAAAGATTCTTGTTCAGCAGATAGCGTGGCCTTGGGCTTGATTATGCCAGATATTTTTTTATCTCTCTTGACAGCCATTTTCTTACAGTTCTACTATTACGAGACTAATACTGGAACTGTTCTCTAGAATATAGATTTTGGATTTTATTTTATTTTCCTCCACTCCATTGTGTAATATCTGTATTTTTCTTCTATATTACACTTTCACTTCCTTCAGTTACGACATTATAAATTTCCGTAATGATAGAAAGTATAATTTGTTAATATACGTTTCTATCGCCACCTAGCGGTAAAAATGTAATATTTTTGAAGAAGGTGTAAACGGGAAGAACTGTTTGGTAATCGAATGGCTGAAGATGTGCATGAATAGGCTCTAAGAGAAATATGAGTTATGCGATAATCGAATGGCTGAAGGTGTGCGTGAATAGGCTCTCAGAGTAAAATGAGTTTTAAGATAATTAATTGCTGATTATAATTGTGTAAAGCCTATGATCAAAGTTTGTATGTGTGAGTGAAGTTTTTTGAAAGAATTAATCATAATTATATTGGCTGGTGATTGGCGAATAATGCCGTAAGAAATAACGTATGAAAGGAGCTATTATAATGAGTGCATTAATAGTGTGTCTTATCATCTGGTATCTTCAATTATTCAAGTGTGCGTCGAATATCTGTAATATTATAAGTATGCACAGAGTGATTGTACGACGTACGAGCCTGAAAGCAGAATGTGGGTTGTTTAACTTGAGATTGCTGTTTCGAGCCATGCGGTTTTGGAGTTCTCGATGTCCTGACGCCATCTTGGTAAGCTGGATTATTCTTAGAATTACTGGAATTAAATTCAATATTGATATGTATATTCCAAGAACCAGTTGCGAATGCATTGAGTTATTCGAAGTATGTATCGTACTTACTAATTCCTTTCTGTTCAAGGTTCCGAATCTTGGAATAGCGGATTGTGTGAACTTATACAGGCCCCAAGTCAGGCGAATGCTTAATAGAAAGGAATGGTACCTAATTCCACTATTTAAATTCTTAGTATTGCTGATTGTCGAACTTTATATTTAGTTGACTCAGGTTCGGTTCGGTGAGTTGTTAGGTCGGCGGTTTGACGACAGTTTCCGTATTTGAGTAAGAATAATGTCATTGCAACTGATTTCAGCAACTACGACGTATACCGTCTCTATAGTTATTCATGAGCAATAGTACCCTACTGCAACGATAGTGTACTCCTTGAGTGCGTGTGCACCTAGTCAAAAGGTACATGTGTGTGTGTATATATATGAGAATAGGTAAGAATGATTGAATCTAAGCATTATCAAAAGTACCAAAGAAAAGAGACCCAGCCTGTTTCTACGAATTCTAATTAAAGGAATATTACCTTGCACCTGTTAATTGTTCTACTGTGATATGATTAAGTTCATATGTGCATATTGTTCTGAAATCCTTGTTGTTTGTTGCCTTAAGGCTTATTTTGAATTAATTAAATGGATGTATCCAAGGATTAGTTCTTCCCCTTCAATTTCCTTATATTAATTTCATGATTGATATATTTTTGTTATTAGAGTAACTATGGCTGAATATAAGAAATGGTAAGTATGTGAAGTATGTGTATACGTGAACTACTACCAAAGAGTATTTGTGGGGCTTTTATTAGAGTCCTAGCCATAATGACTTCCTTCTTTGTCATATACCTGGTAAATTTTCGTCCTGGTTATCTATGATGGGGGCTTACTGGAACAGCTCTTGTGTTCAGCTTGTCTGAAACAAAACCACCACCACGGGGAAGTAGTCATTACAATTGTTAGGAAGATTCCATTCTTAAACTTCGAGCTGATTTTTTAAAAAAGCCATCTATGCCAATCAAATCCAGAAAAGTAATTTAAAATTAAAGAGAAAAAATCCTGATCATTGAGTACTCCCCCTGTGTGAGGTCAGAATGGCAGACCGCGAGATTCGAACTCTCATACGTAATGCCATAAAGTAAATATACGTCTCCATTGCTGATTCGAGTTCCGCGACGATACCAGCGTGCATCAGGAGGCCATAAGTGATGATTAGCGTGTCTGAAACTGACTCATACACAAGACAAGTATAAAAGCTTTCAAAGCGGAGACAGTAATTGAGTTGAAGGAGTTTTAATAGTTCTTGTTCGTATTATTAGTGGTACAGCACTGTCACGGAAAGCTTATCTACATTGAAACTTCCTGCAAAGTGACTATAACTTTTCCATGTAGAAACTCAATGATCAAGTGATCGATCTCCGATTTATAACACACTTTTTCTGTTTACGTGCACATGAACTGTATACATTCTGTAGCTATCTCACTCATGAGGTGTGACTATTATGTAAAATTTTAACTCGTAGATTAATTGAGTTAATATGTTTTGTGCAGCTAGCCCTAGGACTCACAGTTCATTACTCTTACCTTGAAAATTGAAACTCCAGTTGTACCTCTCTGTGTAGTTACTTTGAAAAAGATGAAGGCATTTGTGCTATCCATCATATCCACGTGGCATAAGCCTCTTGTCGCTGATGTTCATAGCTCGAAAACTGGGCTGGGTAATCCTAATAGTCCATCCCTGTATATTAAGAAATTAGTCTCACAGCATTTAAAAATCCAAATTATTTTACTTATAGAAAGTGCAATCTTTTGCGATCATGTTTATATACACCAACACATTTTAAGCTTAAATTATTTTCGAACACTGAGGGGATGTGTCAAATAAAATTTATTGTTAATAAATATATATGTAAATTTTGGCTGTTTCTTGAATAGGCCTATGTTATTTAAAGGAATACACATCTCTCTTATTTTTTGAATTTGAATTTATTTATGGTCTTTAGACATCTAAGACCCATTCTGGAATTGTAGTGGGGTGGAGAATGTGGTGTGACTGAGGTAATACCCGGTAAAATCCTTGGTCAGGATGGTCAGTCATTGGAGTTGAACCTGCAATATTCCGCATGCTAATCCCAGCAGTGCATCTAGACAAATTGTCGAAGGGGGCCTCATATTATCTTAGGGGGTACCTATACAGATATCAAAGACTATCATATCCGAACTAGTCGAACATTTACTCAAGCTATGTTTAGTGCATAGTGCATCTGAAATCGTCCAGCTTGGCTGCTCGTTCCATTTAAACTCATTTTAAAAGTATTTATATTTCTTATACAAGAATAGTTCTAAACGGCTATTATTTTAATTATATATCAACTGATTAATTGATGGCGGCCATTTTCGAATTGCTGCGCATTTAAAAAATTGTGTTAACAGTTGTTTACTAAAAATGTTATACCTGCGGACTGTTTTTTCATAGGGTATTGAAAAACACATTCTTTCCTATAATATATGCTTGATAATTTTAATCCTCTGCATAAAGAAAAACTAAACCGTAATCAAACTGGTCAAAGGTGTATCCAAATGTGATTTTCGAAATAGAAACAATTCCGGTTTTCAGAGCAATTTTTCACCTGGAAGGAAGTTTATTTCTTGTACTCGTATATCAAAGTATACAGGATATGAAGGCTGATATATACTTCCTTAATATTCTATTAATATTTGAAAATACAAAAATTGGTATTTTGTGCATATTTGAGGCCTAGTAGCTAAATATAAAACATATAAGGTGGGACAAAAAACTAAAAATCTATTTTCTTCACACGTTATACATTTATGTCAAGGGAACTACGGTTGAATTTTGAACAATGCTATTTGAGTTTGAAGAAAGTTACAAAATTTCAAATTGTTGATGAATGATGCTCGTGCACGCTTTGGTAGGAACATTGAAGATCCATATCTCTAATTAAAATTTATATAAAAATCTAATTTTGTACAATTTATACACTTATGTCAGGAGCAAGAACAATAGAAATATCAACTTTGATGTTTGAGTTTGAAGGGAGTTACAGATTTGTAAATTGGAGATGAATAATTCTCGTGCGTGCTTTGGAAACGCGTATAAAGAATAATTGTTAAAATATTCTTTATTACCATCAGAATTATGAAGAAATAATTTACTACTGTAATGATAATTCATAGCGTAAGTAATAAGAGACAACTCACAGAGTGGTACTGTTCGCTTCCCACTTCTCTTGTTCTTTCTATTGCAATGAGTCCTGCTCTGCACACTATTGTTAGGTCACATCTTCAGAATATGGTACTTTTCTAGGACTCACGAACACACGGTGAAAAGTCCTTCAGATGTCCTAAATTTCCTTCAAGTATTACTCAATGCAGTCTCGTGTTAGTGCAAACATTCAGACTACATATGTAATTTCCACTGGAAGATAATAGCTATGCGTTGATGCACAGGACAAGCTACGTAACATGTAGACGACAGGTTTTATGACCAATTAATTAAGGAATCAGAACATACTATTTTGTAGGATCAGCAACAAAGTGTTACGAAAAAGACACATTAAGTGTTTGCTTTTTTTGGAGCGTTGTGCTGTACGTGACAGAAATGTGGACGTTGAAAATAAGATGTAACCAAAGACTGGAAGGTGACTGTGGCGAAGCATTGACAAAATTAGCTGGATAGAGAAGGCAACTAATCGAGAAGAATGCTGGAAAATACAGGAGAGACGTATGTGATATTAAAGGCAATCATAGAGCGGTAAAGAAGCAGGTTTTGTCACTAGTTGAGAAGAGATTGTATTTTGAAAGATGTGGTAGAGGGAATTGTAGGAGGAAAACGAGAGCGCGGAAAAAGGAGGTGGCAATTGATAGACAATATTAGGGGAGGATGGTTCATACGTCGAAACAAAGAGATCGGGCGATCGTAACAACTGCAACCTTCTTCGCTCAAGGATCATGACTATGCCACTAATGACAGAATATTTATGGTACTGTTGATGATATCACATACTATGTAATGATTCAAATTGAGAATGAAAAGCTGTATCAATTGGTAACGAATTAATCTAACCTTCACTAGTACACATTTTTTTCTGGAATGCTTGAATATTGTTTACTGGTGGTTATGCGACCACTTACAGCAAATCCACAGTTCTCCATATCTTTGATTCAGTTTGCACTATAGATATGGCGCAGACGAATTATAGCTTAATACTACGTGCTCATTTTGACCCATTTTTATTTGCCAATATAGCCAGGAATCCCTGACTTTGTTTGGAGAACCTCTTGAGCAATTATACGAAAGTTTTGATTTTGATATTTTTTTCGATATGATTTCGTGTGTGAAATTCCACAACGCCTGTGTCACGGCTATTTGCATTTGTGCTATAGCGCCTCAAAGTTCCGTGCCGTGCAATTTACCTCAATCATAACTAGTAAGGAAGCCACTTTGAAGTTTGTGTCCATATATGTTTTTTTTTTATTATTTTGATTTCTACTTTCAACTGCCAAACGCTGTAATAGGAATTTCCGGACACCCTATAGACAGTCGGAACTGACTCATGCTTCTCTTCTGTAGATAGGTTTCTGCATTTCCACTTCGCCATCGTATGATCGTGCTGATCAGTACATAACAGACACTCGCTGGTACAACACAGGAAGTGGCGAAGGTATTTGACGCCTAATTTCATTCCGCTCAGATTGTAGAACTTCATAAACTTCTACGCAAAAAGGTTTACCTGAAATGAATTACGACTTATTTGTACTGTGATTTCGACTTTAAGAGGTTCTCTATCAGGAGATTTTGAGTTATAAAGGTTGAACGGCCCCTCCAGAAAACAAAAAAGTCAAATTGTTTAGGTTTTGTTTTTCACAATTTTCGACTTATAAAGGTAAATTAACAGGGAGTGGAATAGAAAAGATGAAGGGGAATTAACAAAATTCGAGATATACAGAATTCGTGTTATCTGGGTTCGACTTTCCGACGCTCCACTGTATTACCATACTTCTTATTTTTCTAACTATAATATAAAGTTTGACTGTTTTTTATAACGTTTCATTATCTTAAAATATTTTAAACAGACTTCTTTCAAAACTTTCTTGTACAAATGCATTTGTAATGACACTAAAAGTGTAAATGAGTTATTCTCAGGCTTTGACACTTTGTGGAAACTGTAACCAATTTTTGGACTTTACAACACCTTAAGACTATTGGTATCACCACTAGGTACCACCCCGGCATTCACCTATTGAGACTAACGGAAAACCCTATAACTTCTCAGTAAGTATAGTTGGTGTGAGAGAAATGCAAACCAGGACCACTATCTGAGTGCTTACGGGAAATGAACGAGAGGCACTGATAAGTATTAGATCCTACGACACCCATATTTCTCCTCAGCCAGTGATACCCAAACGTACGTAGATTTCATGAACTCAAGATTGAACAACTAAAAAATACCATGAACATGTTAGTTTACAATGAACATCAAGTTACAGCTTATTCTGCACAGTGAGCCAACTTACTTCAAATTAAAACATTATTTGCGGTTAATAAAACTGGCACTAAGCTCTGAAGTTGCCTGCTAACCAATCAGATGTGTTACCTTAGTCGATGCTCAAGTGTTTCTTGGCTTCCAGTCTCTCGTTGGGCATGATATAGCTATAAGCAAATCCATCCTTGGCTGCAGTACATTTTTCACTCCTGTCTCGGAGAGAGTAAAACTTCCCACGTCATAACAGAGAGTAAGAGATTGAGATATAGTTTTTGTTTTCATGATAGACGTAATGTGCATCGCATATAATTATAAACTACTTCTAATCTGACAACCTAAGTTTCCTGAGGTCTGTAAAATGTTGAAAATGAATATAACGCAAACAAAATCTAACCTGACTTCCAATTTCCGTGAAATGGATGCAAGTTAATGTGCAAATAAGAACAGTTGGAAAATAGAAAGAAAGATAAAATTATGTTGTGAAAAAGAAACTAGAAAAATACTATGGCCAAAGAACCTAGGTCATCGGGCAGTAACCCGATGCACAAATCACTATGCCAACAGGCCAGTAACTTCAGAACGCCTTGGAACTCGTCTTTAAAAAGAAGGATTGTATAGTTGCAGATAGGATATTAGTGACCGTGGGAAGGTGAGGAGTGATATTTCCCCGAGAAAGTCTTCAATATTCTAGCGGAGAGGCCAAAATACTTGCATTTTCTCAGCTGTCTGTTGCAAGTCCTCAGCGCCTTTCTCATACATGCCTATTCACAGTGTAGTGACTTCGTAAGTTTTTATCTAGTCTTATTAAACGCCCATTTACATTTACCATTGAATTACCATCGTAATAAAAACCTAGAGATAAATACAATTATGCTTCAGAGGGAACAATATGAAACAGCTGTTCAATAAATTTATGAGTAAAGCCATGATTTGATATTTGAATTTCTTTAAAGTCAAAAGTTTCGAGTATAACCTTTCATATACACCCCTCGTTAAACAGGAAATGAGTGACAAGTAAAAGCACAGATAATTCTTTTGGCAAACTGTTGAAAAAATCAAACAGTTATCACAGAGCAGAATAAAGAGGCTCGTGAATTGCAGGGCTTCTTGTACACTTCACATGAGTTAGCTTTCTTTACTATCACCTACGATCGCATTTCTAAGACAAGGTTACCAGACGGCGTCCTATTATCACCATGTCATCCTGTCCTCCCTCTTTTTCTAAATATCTTGAAATGTCCTCAGTTCTCTAGTGAACAGTTTAAAAGGTTTCGAATTGGACATGTTCGTACTCCTGTGATCCTAGTTCTTAATTTCAATAATATTTTCGTTACCGAAATATGAAGTAAATGGTTCATCATCTGGTAATACTTTCAATTCTCATTAAATTTTATTACTAGATAGGAAGATACAATAAAATGTAAACTTTTGTGTTCTTGCCCTACAAACACTGAAACTTGAAAGTAAGAAATTTGTCTCCTTTTTTGTGTTTGTTGATCGGATTTTGAACGAACGTTAACCATAGTTATCTACCAATCTTAGCTTACTTTTTCTCCATTTCAAGAAACAATCCGCAGTTGTCCTGCATTTTTAATTTTGCCTTTAGTGTCCTCCACTGATAAAAATTATCTGGTAACCGTCATCTCATACCAGCTTACCATTGTTAAATAGTACACTTATCAGACGAAACGGGTGACATTTAAGAACTAATGAATTTCGAACTAAGAAAAGGAGTTAACATTTTTACATTAAAAGGCTATTTTAGCTTTTGTCGTTTTTTTTCTGGTTGAGAAATTTTATAGTCAATCAGATTTTATTTATTTAGGTTATAAAAGATGGACTTGGATTTAATACCAGTAATATAATTTTAATGTTAAGTTAGACGTTTAAACTATCGAATGACGGAAATATTTAATGGACGACTATTTTACTAAATTCTAATTATTAGTGGTAATGGGAAACACTTGTGATAGAAAGTGATATACCTGTCGTTTGGATCCAGAAACATTCAAACAACTGTGTCAACTAAATGACAAGTATTGTCGCCTTGATGCATTTACATGTCAATATTTTGATATGAATTAAGTGATCTAGCTGTCTTATATGTCGGACAAGTTATTTCAATGAATATATCTGACTTAGTAATGTTCAGTATTGATCAGTGAAATTATGAATGTTATATTAGCATTGGAAATAATGTTAACGCCTGCTTTGATATTCGACATAACGAGTGTAGTTTGAAGCTGTGTTGAATTTCGATGAACCCACGTAAGCCTATAGATAGTGTAAGTTGATAACAAATATTCTGGAACATTTATTAAATTCTACGAGGTAAGCAAACAATCTGTACTACTTATGATTTCTAGGTGTATTTTTGAATTGTACAGCGTAAACAGAGAGATAAATGATATACCATTCTTTATGGTGCAAGACCTGTGAGGGAAAATGCAACAAGAATTTTGCATTGAAGTAACTTGAGAGTCCCGTGGCAACTAGTACAGTAGAAAACAACAAAGTCAAGGAAGGCAACAGTTGAGGAGAAAGAAGTTTATGTGACAGTACATGGTTGTATGTTGATCCTTTTAGGAGTCCTCCTTGAAAGTGGCAACGTTTTTTAAATATGAATTACAAAATTATAGTAAAAGAAAGAATGCAACAGAGTTTACATAATTAAGATGTTTCAATTGTTTTAGTTTGAATTTGCTGACTTTCAAATGCTGACAGTAAAACCTTAATAATGGAAGCAAATGACATTTTTCAGATGTTGAGATTTAAACAAGACTACACTTTTTTAAAAAAACATGAGAATGTTCCTTGATTTATCCACCAATGTTTTATATTCAGAAACATTGGAGAGTAATCCTAAAACAAAAACGAGAGGTTTTTTTGCGTTGTTGCAGGTTCTCAGTTTTCAGTTCCAGTGTGATCGTAACCAAACACGTAATTATGATCAAGGGTTTGCTGTCGAAATTTTCATCACTTATTTGGCAGAAATCATTAGTTTTCTCAGTGAATGAGGACTGTGTAATGTTTCTGAAGATTTTTAACAGTGTGATCTCTTGGTTTTTTTTTACAATCTTCTAACCAGTGAAAACTTAAAAGTATTACTAAAACATAAATGAATAGCAACCATTACTTCTTAAATGAAAAATAAATTGGATATTGAAAAGCTGTGGTAAGTTTATAAACTTACCTAGCAGTAGCCAGTTTTCCCTATTCTTGCAGGTGACAGCCAGATGTTGCGTTGGCTGGTCCATTATTTAATATTCAAAGTAGAATTCCATTTGGGATTTCTTTTCTTCGCTAACTGCAATGATCGTTTGCGTCTTGATTTAGTTTTCTGTTATAAGTAAAATTAAAGAAACAAGAAAGGTGAAAGTCACTTACTGAAGAAAGGTTTACTTTACTATGTAAAGAGAAAAAAGGTTAAAAGATGATGGTTTAAATTCTATTTAAGTAAACATGTAGTTCGTGTACAGAATGATTATTCTTGAACATAATAATTTCTAATATACTGAAACTATGAGCATAATGTAAACCAATGCATATATCGCTTGAAATACATGTGACGTTTATATGATATTCCCGTTATTTGTATATAGAGCATAACTTATAACAGTAATACTACTATATAACGTATGGAGAAAGCAAAGAAAGGCGGAAGCAAAATAAAATCTCTCGCAAGAAACATTTGTGAGGAGAGTGAAATTTGCCCACAACTTATCGTCTAAAGCAATTTAAACTCGCCATTTCTGAACGTATTTAATATTCTAAAGTTTTGTGTCAGTTTCCTGCCCGTATAAAAATTCCATTGCTCATTTTATTTCCTTTCATTTCATTACAATCTAAAAAAGATATATATAAAAGACCCGGGCTAGTTAGCAGGGGGTTAATTAATGAAGTTCCCATAAAACTTTAATTTCAA
>JAGDQP010046947.1:0-15162 GCA_022664845.1 Lepisma saccharinum
ATGAAAAATTCCGCTCGAAAAGAGTGTTCTCTCTTTCCGCTCTGAAATATTGGATAGTCCGCTCTTTGGATTTAGTGTGTGTTAAATGCTTTTACCTTGGATATTGAAGATCTTCACATACTGTGATTCAGACTCGAGAGAGCTAACTTGAGTTCAAGTTTCAAGAACATAGAAAATTTACTTTGGAAAATATGTAATGAGATGTAAAAACTGTGAAAATACAGTTACACGCTAGTTCGTCTCTTGAACGACGAAATATGATATCGTAGGATCGCGACGAAAATTGAGATCCGTGGACTTCTCGGATTACAGAATAGAAATATGACATTAGTTCGTGCAAATTTGACAAATTTCATGTACCACAGGGGGCACAAATTGGAAAGAGTGAAAATTTCGCGTCGTAAGATATGCATCGAGGCGTGACTGATCACGAAATACGAGAAATTTTGCCCAAAGTGTAAAATATTTTATGAGCACTTCACGGTGTAGGTATATTTTAGCGACATTCCCAAGTCTCGTGAATTGGTTACAGTTGGTTAGTACTCGATGTCTGATTGTGGCTAAAACGCCTTCAGATAGAAGCTGAAGGACAATTACGCTACAGAAAGGGATCTGTTCGAACGGGATGAAACGAGCGCTAAGGTTCAGAGAGCATTTTAGATGAAGAAGGTAAATGATTAGATTATATTCAGTCGTTGCAAGGAAAAATATTAGCATAATTCGCAGCAAATGAAGTCCTTCAAATCTTTAAGCCTCAGTTGAAAATTAGAAAATGCACTTATGTAGATATTATTACTAGTTCGTGTGCGCAATTAGATATACCAGAAAATTCACATAAATGCTTTTTACGAAAATAACGCCCTTTTGTGTGGAATAGGAGGATACTATGCAAGTAATGTTAAATCTTGATTGTGTATTCTTAACTATACCCATGGGTATCCCATGAATCCAGCTCAGTCAGTGTAATTTTTTAATGCATTGACTTAGTTGAGTTTGAGAGTTTGCAAATTTTATAAATTTCTGGTGTATTTCCTGACGATAAAAAAAAGTATTAAGATTATGGGAATAAGATTTTTAGAAATATTAATCATTAAATAAGGAGAGAACCTTCTTTTAAAGGTCATACTAATATATAGTATTTGCTTCAGATACAAATGATGTAATGAAGCCTTAATATTCAATATTCCAATTCAAAGTTTTCATTAATTTCAGGTGGCAGACACTGCTAGTCGTCAAAACCTTCATGAAGCAAAATTTTTGATTGCACTGTGCAGATATTTTATACTTCAAGGATACGAGCCTTCAGAAATTACAATATTAGCTGCTTATTCTGGGCAAATGTTCCTCATGAGAAAGGTAAGTAAATTTCTTATTCCAAGAGCCTTATGATGTGAGGCAAAAGTAGTATAGCTGAGCTAAAGGTGTTTTATTACAGCGTCGTACGTCTGGATAGAATGAAACAAATATTAATTAAGCTCCTTTATTGGATGTTTTATGTTCTTATTTGTTCTATAACGAAATTGTGAGATCCGAACCACATTATTTTGTGTTTGGATTTCAAACAAAGTGCGGGGCACCAGATTAATATGTGATGTTACTTGTCATTGAAGTAGCTCGGTACTTTATCTTCTACGCTATCTACGTTACAGTTTTTTGCTCGGATGGAAAAATTGCGGTTTTTGTTACTCATAAAAGGCAGCTAAGTAAAACTCCCCATTGTTTAAGATCTGGAAGTTCTTCGAACTCAGTACTGTTTACTAGCACCCTCGACGTAAATAATTTATCTTTGCATACGTCATAAGCCAATGAATATAATAAATATGAATGGGATTTATATCTTATGACACTAATTAATATGCGACGTCTGTTTCTCATAAGAGTGCGTAGGAGCCATTGATAAATCATTTTTTAAAACTTTTTTGTTTATAAACCATAATTATTTGTAGAAAAATCCATTTATTTTATGAATAGTACATTTAACGTTTAATACTATATTCTATGTATGAATTATAGGTAAGTGAATGATACATTAATTCCATTATTGAAGTTGGCCTATTTTCTAATTGTATTAACAATATCAAAAGAGTGTAGGTCAAAGTAATCGGCCAGCATGCTTGTGTTGTGTGGAAATGTATCATTACGTGAAAAGAGTATCTTATTTGTGTGCCCAGTTTCAATTATTATCTTTTACCTACGATGATGTAAATATACGCACTTATTTCGGGATATTATATTAAATAGGCTTGGGTTGGATTCGTTCTTTTATTGCTAACTGGCCATTTTGGAAAAAAAAAGTATTTTTCGATTTTCGAAAGTAGAGTTTTTCATTTTTCGAAAAAATTTCATTTTTTGGTTTTTGAATTTTTTTTTATTTTTGCTTTTCGAAAAATTTTCGTTTTTAAAAAAAATCGTTTATCGAAAAAAAATTCGCATCGTCTTTTTCGTTTCCAAAAAATATTTTTTCAAAAAAATACTTTTTCGAAAAATTGTGGCCATCCCTACCACAAACTAGTCGTTGTACCTGTGTTGTGGATTACTGTGTCGCAGTAATTGCACTTTGAACTGCCTTTGTCGCGAGTAAAGTGTTCCCATATGTTTGACTTGCCCATGTTCAGCGGTAAATGAGAATGATGTAGGTTTCACGAAACCGAGTTCACAATCACATTGAGACAACACAGATCGGGGAATACACGAATTATCTTACGCCGTAACCAGTGTACGTACGTGTTGAACGTAGTTCGGGACTTTCCCTAAGTTCAATCCTTGTTTCATTAAAACAGCACGTGTATAAGAAAAAACTGTAACTATAATTAATACCCAATGCTGCTAATGCGACTGACTGTTAAATAAACAAACACTGCTGACATTCAGCTTCAGCCTACATAGAACTAGAGCTAATTTTATATCTATAACTACAGAGAAACATTAGTTATATCAAAGTATCGTGAGTGACAGACATTAACTGTATTAAAATAAATATCTTATTCGTGTATTTTTTTGTTTCATCAAAAGTTCTTTTCTCTTCTCGTCTTTCGAACAATTTCTAGTTTTTCGTGTATTGTTTTTTTTAATTTTCGTCTTCGAAATGTTTCGTTTTTCGAAAAAATCATTTTTCGTCTTTCGAAAAATTTTCGTTTTTCGAGAAATTTTTCGTTTTGGGAAAAAATAGTTTTTTGAATTTTTTTATTTCAGTTTTTCGAAAACGAATATTTAAAAAAAATATTTTTTGAAAAAAAATTCGCATCGTATTTTTCGTTTTCCAAAAAATTTTTGTTTTCGAAAAAAAATATTTTTTCGAGAAATTGTGGCTATCCCTATGCTGAAACCATTATAAATCCCACAGCCTTTCAATATTTCAGATCAGCTTAACTTTAAAATATTAAAATTATGTTTATGTAGGTTAAGGAAACTTTTTCTGTCTAATGTTTATTACCACATACACCTGTCTGTTTTTGTTTTCCAGTTGCAGAAGGAAGACACTAAACTTAACGATGTTTGCATCACGTCTATCGATAACTTCCAAGGAGAAGAGAACGACATAATCCTTTTGTCTTTAGTGCGAAACAACAAAGAGGGAAAGATTGGATTTCTCAAAACTGAAAACAGAGTTTGTGTGGCTCTCTCAAGAGCCAGAAAGGGCCTTTATATCATGGGAAACATGGAGATGCTTGCTAACGAAAGTGAAATATGGCCGAAAATACAGACCACACTTGAAGCCCGAAACGCTCTGGGGATTCATTTAACACTGGTATGCCAGAACCATCCTCAAGTATCCGTTCAGGTGTCAACAGCAGAGGACATAATGGAAAAATCGCCTGAAGGGGGTTGTCAAGAGATGTGTAATGCTCATTTGAATTGTGGACATACATGCAAAAAGGCGTGTCATATTCTGGACAAAGACCACGAAATGTACAAATGTGAAGAAAAGTGTGAGAAATCTTGTGTCCTCGGGCATAGATGTCCAAAGCCATGTCACATGAACTGTGGGAAATGTCAGGTTTCAGTCTTAAAAAATCTTCCTTGTGGACATTCTAAGATATTAGGCTGTTTTGTAGATCCCCAGAAGTACGTTTGCATAGAAAAGACAGAGAAAATAATACCTTACTGTAACCACAAAGTACTTACGTCCTGCCACAAGAACCCAATGGAAGTTAAGTGTCCAGTTGCGTGTGAATATCTCTTGTTATGTGAGCACCGCTGTGAAAAGAAGTGTCACGTACTTGATGACCCGAAACATTTGCAATACAAGTGCTTGCAACCGTGTACAAGAAAAAATGCAGAATGCAGCAACAATCATATGTGCACAAAGTTATGTGGAGAGGTTTGTGGTAAATGCTTGACTAAAGTGAAGAAGACCAGATCATGTGGACATCTCTACCGAATCGAATGTAGCAAAAATCCTGATTCTTACTTCTGTAGAGGAGGATGTCTAAAATCGCTACCTTGTGGACACAAGTGCCAATTAGCATGTAGCGATGATTGTGGTCCTTGCTCTGTCAAAATTACTAAGGTTATTGAAGAGTGTAAACACGAAGTAGAAACAGAGTGCTCAAGTAATGTAACCAGAAAAGATTGCGAAGAGAAATGCGAAAAAATCCTAGAATGTGGACACAACTGTAAATCAATGTGTAAGAGTCCTTGCACTGAAAACTGTCAAGAATTGGTCCAGAGTCCTGTTCAATCAGCATGTGGACATAAAGTGGAAATATTTTGTTATGAAGCAAGAAATAAAGGTAAGTCCATCTTAATATTTTACAACAATTCTCCTAATGCTCTCTCAACTTACTTATTTACTAGAAGGGTCGATAATCGGGTTGTACTTTGATTTTATAGCTAAAAATATTCTATAAAAACAAATCAGTTTCAAATTATAATTTTACAGGGCCAATTTAGGAATATGTTTATCATCACTAGAGGATGCTAAATATCCAATAAAGCCGAATAGTGCCCATTTGAAAAAATAAAGATGTGTGCCAGGATAACAACACTTTGAATTCAGTTAAATCGCCTTTTAGCAATCCGTTAATCACTTTATTCCTCAAATTCCGTAGTTTCACTTAAATTTTATTTTAAATGTAATATTAACATAAAGTACTATACATTTTTAATACCCAGTGTTGGATATTGGTCGAACGATGGTATCGTGTGAGTTTCAGCTGGAAAATGTGTAAGAGCGAGGTGTACTTCTCGGTGAGATTCAGCTATATTTCCAAGCTATCGTTGTTGGACACGTTGTGCCTTCAACGATGAGATGGTTCAAAAAGATCCTTAAGCTTAAAATACTTTATTCTTCAGACTAACCAAGTAATAGTATGTTCTATCATCATAGATATATTTTTTGGTTTCTGGAAAGTTCTGTCCAAGTAATTTTAATTCTGTGGCTTACGGAACTCGCAAGTTCATCACATCATTAACAAACGTTTGCTCTTGGATTTCACCCAGGACAAAATCAAGCCAATTTTCACATCTCTAAGATAATTATTATATTGTTCTTCTAAAGATGTCTCGGTCTTCCAAACCACAATGGAATATAATCATTTCCCTCCGGCTTCCAAACCACAATGGAATATAATCATTTTCCTCCATTCAAGGTACATAGCCTGCCAATCTTAGCCATTGAGAATTTCATTATTCTTATAACATTGGCTGAATCACATCGTCCGTGCAGTCTTCATCATGTAGTCTAGTATTCTTCGGTGATCTCGTCCTGTTTCGGTCCATATATCTTTTTCAAACACGCAGTTTATTTTCATGTGACAGGGTTGTACTCACAATTTATCATTAAAAAAATTATGGAGAACATTAGCATCTACAATTAAAAAAATGGAACACCAACTTTCGTGAAATAGATTCGTGTGATGCGAGGAACAGTCTTTTCTTATCATCGTGTTTTGATATTGGATCAACAGCATTGCCTGTTTTACTCTGTGGTGAATCATGGAAGTACCTGATTTTAACTATGAGCATTCTACTTATGGTGCCACTGAGACAATTCCTTACTAGCTCAACACGCTTTTTAAAGTTCCAAATCGTAACAGGATATTGTATTGTTGTTAGCTTGTTGTTATAGAAACATATCATGAACTGGTGAATTTTGCCATTGTATTTCCACTTTTTTTCTCTTGTCTCACGACGAAAATCTTGTCCAACATAGATCTATTTCTTTTAAATCCACACTGGTGATATTCAGTTATTTCACACTTAGGCATGGTATCGGGATATTGTTAAAAACTTTAGAACATGTTGGCAGTAAAAAAATTCCGTGGTTATTATTACAGACATACTTATTACGAAGGGTTTATATTCCGTTGGAGGTCCCTCATTTCTCCCCAAAATACCAATTGATGTAGTTCGTTGACTAATGCCGCTCCTCCCATTTTAATTAATTCGGATTGGATTTTGCCAGTTCCAGATTATTTGAAAATTTTTAATTTCTTTCTAGCAATTTCGACCCCAATCTCAGTAAGTTCGGATGTCCACAGTTTTGCCGTATACATTTCAAATGTTTGTACACCGATGTGAACGTTAATAAACCTGTCAAAATTGATTTTCCATATATAGAAAATCTTAGTCGGATCCGCTAGAATATATCCATGTTTATTTTTAATCGCTCCGTAGGCTTTGTTTGTATCCTTTTCTTAATAGGTTTACCTCTTTCGTATATATCTTTTAAGTTGTTTGCATTACTGTTTTGGTCTTTGGACTGAATTTTCTACAAAACCCTAATGTTTTACCTACGCAATTTCTATTGATTAACATTATTTTAATATATTTGGACAATTTACAGAAAGATAGCCTCAGCTTGTAATATTTTCTACATTTAATTTCCCCCATCTTTACAGATCTGAATTCATATTCAGACACATTGTTGGGTAAATGTAGGATACCATGTGGAGCTGTTCTGCAGTGTGGTCATAGATGTAAATCTACATGTGGAGAATGTTTACAAGGAAGGATTCACCAAGCATGCAGAGAGAACTGTAAAAGGACCTTAATTTGCGGTCACACGTAAGATATTTTTTCTGTATATATCATAACACACAAACAGCAGAGAAAATTGGATAGCACTACTAAAATTAAATTTTTACTGTATCTAGTACCAAAATACTAAGGCACTTTCTAAAGTACTTCAGCTAATAAGCGAACAAGGTTTTATTTATTAGCAGAAGAACTGTAATGTTAGACAGGTGATAACGTAACGGAAAGATATTTAAGGTATTCTGGAGTTGTTCGACCCACTTATAGTCCCAGAACCACGAACAAGGTATAGTATGTGGTTCATTTGTCAATATAACGACGTAGAAGTCTTCAGATTACTACGTTTACGATTTCTTCAATTTGTCGGGAAAGTATAGGCTGTCATAAAAAATATCATCACTATCACATAACATTGCGAGCATAAAGACGCCCATTTCTGAGTGCCGCATTTTCATCTACCATATTTATTTGTTACAATATCTGTCATAAAATGAGATTTACAGAAATTTAGTTGAGTGACAATAGTATGTCTTCTGTGCAATTGACGGATTATTTTGTTGTGTACTTAATCTATTAGATAATTAGAGTATGTGCTAAAGCATCGAAATACTTTTGATGAATACCTATATATTATACTCGTTACTTTTTATGGAGCATCTTTTATCTTTACCCAGATACTCCTGGGATATCTGTATTTTGTATTAAATGATTTCACAGCACCTTTTCAACGTGTGCCTGGTAGTAGTTCTGATGGAAATTGTAAAGGACAACACACATACCGCGTTTTCATATATGAGAGAAAGAAGGTGTCAGTGCAGTGTTAATTATGGTCTTAAATATTTGACAGTTTTTTCATTGTAAAATCCTATTTTAATACTTCTGCAGTATTTATATCAAAGGCCGTTTCCAATCAAGGCACCTAAATTGAAAGAGGTAGGAAAGATTGTAGAAGATTAGGTGTCAAAATATTATCAGGGACAATACATACAAAGTTAAAATCACGCAACCCTTCAGAAGAAAGAAAAGACGATTTAAGTGAATTGAAGACCTCGCTGCAAAAGCTAATGAAACCAATTTCTGTTTTACAAGATCACCTTTGGGTGAAAGAATAAATCCTATCCAATTTCAAACTATCTACCTGTCATTGAAAACAACTTGACTGCTTCACTGATTTCGCGTCAACAGCAGTCATTAGAAACTTGATTTGTTCCTCCTGTAAAATTCTGATTTTTGCACTTGACGGTTTTTTGCAGCCAGGTCTTCCAGTTGTACTAATAACAAAAGAAATAAAATGTTAGATTTTGAGCTTGCCCGCTTTTTGCACTGATATTTTCAAATCTTCAGTCTTTTTGTTGAGCCTAATTTCAGTATTGATAGATTTCACAATCCATGTAGTATTATTTATTTTATAATTTTTTTAGCTGTCATATGCCTTGCTCGAGTGCATGCACACCATGCAGTCTGAGATGCGAGAACATTTGCAAACACCGGATTAAAAGTTACAAGACAAAGAAGAGAAATTCTAGGCGAAGATACACGGATAATCCTGGATTTAGAAAGATACGCTGTTCTTTGCAGTGTGGTCAACCCTGTAAGGAATGTAAGGTAAGGGTTTGAGGATAACTCTTTCAATTGTAACTGTCTAGCAACACTGACGGAAGTCAGATCGTGTATTCCAGTAAACGCCAACCAAGAAGTGTCACCACACCGGCTGGGTGACGTCACCTGAATAACCTCCAATCCATTGTTCTGTTGCAATACAAAAGACCTGCTGCCACAGACGAGGACCAAAAGAATGAAATATATATATTTCAGACATTACTAGAAAAGAAAACGCCATAAACATAGACGAAATGCCAAGAGAGTGAAGGAGGGTCAGAACTGGACACTACCCCACTTCGGACTTACATTCGATGAATAGCATGCGTGGCAATAGGGTAGAGAACAGAGCAAGAACAAAATAAAATGACAGAGTCAATGACGAAAAACCAGAAACAAAAAAGGAAAGCAAAGGGGGAGTGAGTGCGCAGAGGGAACGGGAAAGTCACTCTAAACACACTCAGATCGCTTACTCAGAAAAGTCGAAATCAAAAGATAACTTAGGTCGGCAAAAACATGGTGGGGAAACACGCAGATACTCTTAAAACAAAACTCAAAAAGAAAAAGTTTTCTAAAACTGCAGCTCACATCACATTCTGCATTCTCAAAGGCCGAGCCAATGCTCATGGGCGATGCAGAAAGAAAGGAAGGAAACAAGCAACTCTTGAGCAAACATAAACAAATGCCACATCGCCGCGCAGAGAAACGAAAACAATAAACACCCGGAACTTCAGCGATCATCCCCATTCAGAACTACCTTGGTTTCAGTGGCCAGCAGAAGCTCATACTATCCTCATTCTTATCCAACCTCTTCTCCGCCTGACTCCCTTTTCCTCTATCCACACATGTCAATAAGCAAAAGAACGGAAGCTAAACAACCAGATGGGACCCGGGCCTCCTACTCTGGCAACGCGGGTAGGAAAACATCGACGAAACTACGCGGAAATGAAAGTTCCATTTTGATGCACTTTCCACACCTCACAAAACAACTACTGCAAATCTACACCAGTTGCCTACAAACATACCTCGTTCATCCAGTAACTAAGACCTGACATACTCGACCCACTGAACCAAAGGAGCTGTGAAGGTACACCGGCACTTTCGCTGAGTTTTCAAAGTTCAAATAATATCGTATTTTAATGAAATTAATCCGAATTTCAAGGTTAAATAAATTTAGAAAAATCCTTTACACACACTGGTAATTAACTTTAAACAAGTTCCGTAACACAGACTTCCAGTGTGAGGACGCCCTAATATCAACCTCCAGACCTCTTCCAGCTCAACGCATATATGTATGGAAAGCACTGTATATACGCCTTATGAACTAAGAAATAACTTTTCAGGATAAATTATCCACAACTAAAATCGAATAGATTTCACTGTTTATTAATTTTGCTTTATTTGGCCACGAAGCCAACTTAGCTTGTGTTTTTAATAATTTTTACTATAAGATTCGGTTACGTTAGGTTCAGAATTCGACAGTGTCAAGTGCAGGACAGATTACAAGAAAATGGTAAAAGGGGCGGGGAGAAGGAAGAACTGAAGTTATCCACCACAAACGAAAAAAATAATAAAATTTAACGTACAGGAAGCTGTAGCGCAAAGAATTGCATATCAATAAAACCTGTTAAATTCAAATTCGGCTCCAAAATTTCGTTGCTTAATTTCGTTCAAAAATATTTATCGCACCATTTATACCAACTTTATTTCAACATAGCTACGGAGTAGAAGCTCACCGGGGAGAGTGTAAACTACATATTTGCCAAAAGAAATTCATATTGATCAAAGTTTAGCGGTTGTTCCATTTTCAAATTTAATATTTTAACGCACTTGAATTTAGCATTTGAGATCTTGTAGAGAAATTCACACACAGATGAATAATTTGTTTCAAACTGAATTTTCACACTCACTAAAATTACGTTTAGAAATCGACTTGATGGCGGTTAAGGCATCTTCGAGGAATTTAGATGCAGCACACCAAAATTGGATCAGACTTCACATAGCTGCTTCTAAGACGCACACAAATGGCTAACTCAACTACACGCTCGGTTGTAGTTCATGTGAAAAGATTAAAAGAGCACTGGCGGCTGTCGAACGAAAATATTTAAAACTTAACAGCAGCCCTTCTTGTTCCTACATTTTCACGTAGCAGACATGGCTTCCGATCTACTACTCCCCTCTATCGGACAAAATTACAATCCAAAAACAGGGGGAGACGAACAAACGATACAAAGAATAGATAACTGCTGTACCTGCACTGAAGAAAATTTAGTAGACGACAGCATGAAAAGAAACTGAAATAAAAATAAAAATTTAAAAGAATCGAGACAAGAAAAGAAAAAGGACAGATAAAGGAGAAAACGATAAAAAAAATACTTTCACGCTCTAAGGCTAAGAAAACACGATATATGATTGGAATGATCTGGGCCTATCTCTTGCATCAGGACATATGCACTAGAGAGGACAGAAACATCATCCGAAAAAAAGAGCAAGGTGCGCGAAGGTAAAGAAACGAATGACGATTAGAAACGAAAGACGAAGAGAACAAACGACAGTCGATAAAAGACATTGAAATAAAAATACAAGTGAATGAAAGGCCTGGTGAATTGATACAGCCAGCGTTTCAAGTTATAGAAGGGCAGTGTTAGTCCAGGTTTATAAAATCGATCATCATTTATTTAATAGACGCCTCCAAGTTGATAATGGATATAACTAAGCCAATGCCCTCGTAACATTCTTAAATTCTCGCACAGATAACTTCGGCTCGAAATGCCAAACTCTAACTTAAACCATTGTGATGTTACATAATTGTTAGTCACGATGTCGTACTAGATAAATTATGTATAAGCTGTAGCTTTTAAGAATGAAATAACTCACAATGTAATAATTACAAACCATAGAACGAATTTTTAAAATCGATTAATTTTCTATAGACTTTTATTTCATTTCTATTATGAATCAAGTTACAGATTAAGGAGCTTTACATGATCAAATAATAGTAGCGTTAGTTCATGCAAACGAAGTAGGAGTCAAACATTTATATAGTATATAGTCTACAGATTATATTTGGTGTTTTAATCTTTGAACGTTTTCATATTATTGTGAATACACGGAACAGTACAACGTATGTTAATAAAATAAACTCTATACGTAGGAAACTTGAGTTATAATCTTGCAAAATTATATAGTTGCAATGAAACACAATATTCAGCTCTGCCTAAGAACATTAAGAATCCAAGTAAACTCATATTAACACTCACACAAGGAGCACTCGCCAAATGACAGAGCCCAATTATGAAGAAAAATCGTATGTGGAATTTGCTGATGGCTTCGATATAAAAGTTTAAAAAATCGATGTCTTAATTTTTAATTACGACTCTTGGGAATCGTGTAATCATTATTTAGTTAAGAAGCTAATTCATATAGGGGGAACAATGCAACGTTTTAAAAATGTTTCATCTTTAAATGCTAAAAATATTGTGTATGATGCTTCTATATAGTCAATGGGTATATTTGTGTACAAATTGAGAGCCTACAAATAAAACAAGATCGCGTAGAAGCCATTACAAGAAAAATATATGGATTGCACATGCATTATCCAAATTAGAGTTTATTCCTTGAGCATTTTCTCGCCTGTAATATTACTCAAAATGCATTAATATATCTGATTCATACAGCACCAGCTCGGAAACATAGCCTCTTTAGATATCCCTCTTAATTCGGCTCTGCCTACATTTGACTTGTCATCCTTGCCATTACACTGACTTCTAGTACAAATGATTGTCTGCCTATACTACATGTCATCCTTGTTAATTATAGGAAGAGTGTGAGTGGAGATGCCAGCATTACAAGTGCACAAAATTATGTTATCAACTCTGTGATAGGCCACCGTGTAACAAACCATGTAGCAAGAAACCCAATCGATGTCGACATCCATGTGTTGGCTTGTGTGGTGAGCCATGCCCTCCCCTATGTTGGATTTGTGATGCCAAGGAAGAATTTTTCTTGTTTGACGCCGAAGTTGAAAAGAATCCCAGGTAAGTGGAGTAATAGTTCCATGTAGCACGTATGGAAACCACCTAGACGTATCACTATATTCCTGTCAATGTAATTTCTTTGCCAAGATTACTGGTATACAATATAGGCTCAGTTATATACATAGGATCATATTAACAAGGGAACCGCCCCAAGAAGGAAAACTCGATTTTTACGAACGTACACATATATACCGTAATCTTAGATGGGTGACGTGGTGTTCGAGTCGCTTTAGTCTTATTTACAATAGTTTAGTCTTGAAATACAAGTTTATTTGTGGTGCAGCTCCACCATTAATTTGTAGTTGTGTGGGTTCCTAACAAAGTGAACTTGTCAAGGCATCATGCAAGAATATTTAAAAAAAAAAAAAACAATTCAAACAACTGTCGTCAAGTTTCTTATGATTCAAAATTAGGGTTTATAGATATCTTTATAGAAACATCTAGTTCTCGCCGGTAGGACGGTTGGTTCTCTTGGAGATACGTACCACGTGAGAGCTTCCAAGTTTAATATTGACTATGGTAATCTACCGCACTTGTTTCTTATTGCTGTACCGCCAACAGGCTTCGAACTTTCTTTAAAATCGAAAAGCGTTGTAAAAACAATTAAAGAGACGTAAAGTAGGAGTTTGGCTTTTGAACATGTTGGATATACGTGCAGATTTTATATGCAACATATTAGGTGTTGTAATCACTTTCCAACGGTAACATGTTACTTGATACAGCTTTCCATGTACGAAATTTGTTTGTGGAACGTTGGATTGGCCTAGGTGCAGGATTGTCGTATTTCTTATTCATAGTTTTATTATTTCTTTTGTAGGCCATATGTTAGTGAAAGGCCCATTTAGTTAAGTTGATTAGCTTCAGAGTTACTTTAGTGGTTCCTAACGTATAAATAGTAAGCTGATGTTTCAAACTCTTGAATCTTGTAAATAAGGCGAAAGCGAATGAACGAATAATACCACATTACTTACCGATCTAGAATTAGAGTATATACGTATGTTCGTAAAAATCTACTTCTCCATTTTGGAACAGTTCCCTTATAAGTTGATAAGGAATATAACTTCTATATTCTCGAAGTTGTATCTAAATGATCAGAGTCAGACTATCATGTTCTCGATTTAAATTCACGGAAATGGCAATCCATAGTTTTCTTCGTGTCAAAGAGTACAATTTGTCCCCAAACCAGTGTCTGAAGAGGGGTGGAACGAGGGGGGGAACACCGTGACCTATTTTCTTTTGGATTTAGCATTCCGTCACGTTTTCTTACCCACTTTGAGCACTGGCCAAACGCCGTACAGTACAACAAAATCTTCATTCTGACTGATACGAGACTGCAATTCCTTATCCTTCAGAACACAGACAGATAGATTCTAGTGAAATCGTTCTTTTTTTAAAAAAAAAAATATTAATATTGAATCAAATGCAGAACCAATTTCGAAAGTAAACCGTTTACTAATTCAACTTTCTTTTCAGAAATAGGTTGTTGAAAGTCTTCACATACAACGATGAAAATATGTGATAACTGTTGTAAGCTATAATATATAAGTAATGAATATGATCTTAGTTTGCATTTGTGTATATGTCATTTCAATTATGCATATTTGTGTGTGTGTGCTTGGTTTCATGTCTATCTATGAATATATTGTATGCATTATTCTGTGACGTTAGATGATTTAATTGGGTTTATGTATATAATTTTCGTATAAGCTTTTAAAAATATTCCATAGTACAATTTTACAATTATTCTCTCTTCATACAATGTTTAACACTCTCTTGTTTTAATAATTTATGTGTTCTTTTCTAGCCAACCCATTCGCTGCAATTACGTATGAAATGAAATGGTTTCCGTCTTTATCAATTTGCCTCAATTTGATGATGTAAAATTTGGTATTTAGGCGAAAATAACAAAATATGAATCTTAATTATCTTCATTCCTTGGTCATTCGGCGAAAAGTGATTCAGCCGGACTGTAATGCACCATATTTTAATTTCTGTTTCCACACTTTATGTTGAATTATACGCAAATTAACTTTTTAAGTTATATTTTGTTTAGTCTGTGTGCACATGTAATATTTAAGAAATATACATTATGTTTTACAGGTTCGTGTATCTGGAAGACTGCGGTCATACAGTAGAAGCTAAAGGCCTTGACAAGTGGCTGATAAAGCAAGAAGTCAATCGGGAAATCGTCACCCTTACTTGCCCCAAATGTAAAGTCATAATCAGGATAAATAGTAGATATGGCAACTTGATTAAGACTTTTTATTCCGACCTTCATCAGATTAAAAGAAGAATTTTTCAAAATATGCATGGCTTGGAAGAAAAACGACAAGAAATAAGGCATATACTACAAGATATTTCTCATAATGGAGGTATGTATAATTACAGCTCTGCTTTTAGAATGATGGACCTTAGCTATCTTAGATAATACGATTATTGACGAGACTAAGCAGTTTCGAGCCCTTCTCACTCCGGCCGCCGTTCAGATTCACGGTTTCCAAGCTTCTTCTCAGTCCCGCCAAGCGAACCTTTGAATGGTAAATAGAAT
>JAGDQP010046948.1:0-15162 GCA_022664845.1 Lepisma saccharinum
CTCGGTGTCGCAGAGTTAATAGAAGAACTCTGGTGGATCTTCTGCTCCTATATCCCGCGGAACCTAAAGAACGTTGCACTAAGCTGCTGGATATGCGTCTGAATTTGAATTTTATTTATGACCTTTGGCATTAAGGCTCAGGCCATGACAGGAGAGGGGAAAGAACCGGGAAGGTGTCGGCCAGGGCCTAAGTTGAAGATACCATCCCGGTATTTGCCTGGTGTGACAGAGGAAAAATCCTGAGAATATCTCATTCAGGAGGGTCGGCCGCTGGGATTGAACTCACAACCTCCCGAATGCCAAGCCAACACATTACCACTGAGCCACGGCCGCGCAGTAGATATGCGTTTGGTACTCCTGACTTGAATATGAATGTGACTTAAGTCAGTGTGTTACCTACTGTGGGTGGCAATGTCTTTCATGAGGTATTCCCGGTACATACAGAACACCGTAAATTTGAGGAATGTTGAATGTCCGCACAACGCCGGAAATGGTATGTATCACCAGCCAATATCATGTCCCGTTCGAACTCCAATAACTTACATCCCCTTCCCTTGATACGACTCGCACATGTCCACACGACTCACGAGATAACACTTCACAATTGATCAAGGTCTTGACATTTGTCCAATCCATCATGAGACGGTGGCGTCAAGTAACAATTTACATGTAGAAATCACATGACTTTTCGCATTTGATTGTATTTTTAACTATAAATGCTAATGAAAAAAGAAATAATACAGGAACATAGAAATAACTATATTGAAGTGCGTACCTGCACACTTTTCTGTCCTTAACATTAAGAGGCTCCAGAAAATTCACTCCTTCACCACCCATCATATCCGGGTAGGCAACTTTAACAAATGGTATAACACTATTCACCTGAGAGGCAATGATAGCATATGCCTCCTTGAACAAACAACGTCTAGGTACTTTATCAAGTGCTGCTAACCTCCTCAACGTTCGTTTCTCGACAGAATTACCGGGACATAGTTGTTTAAGAGCAGGAGGTCTTACGTTGCTGGTAAATGTCATTGAATTAGAACGCTTTTCAAAACCCAACTTTGAATGCAAATTATTTTTGATTGCGTCGTCAGAAGCACAAGATAAACGCCTGTCATTATTTTTCTGACAACAGTTACTGGCAGTAAATTTAGACACAAGCTGAGGATCATTCAAACCCTGTTTTGGACTTCCTAAGCTATTGCTGGACTTTGAATTGAATGATTTGGCGCTGCTCTCTCTCCGATAAATTTGTAATCTTTTATCGTTGATATCCCGAACTTCAAGAAGTGCTTTCTCCTCATCTGTACTTTGACTCTCTTCCTGGATTTCTCTAAAAAACTGCTTATATTTCTCCAGTTCTTCCGCATTTCTTCTAACAGGCACACACGGAACCCCACAATCATCATCTGATTCCTTGTCTGATGCCTCATCATCATCATCATCGTCATTCTCATCATCTTTGTCAGAACCATCTGCATCATCACTATCATCGTCTGAGTCGGAGTTTTTCTCACGAGTCGGTGCAACAAACTTCATTCCTGAAAAGAAACCCAACAATTCGTGACTGAAGAGTATAAAATACGTTCAAAAAACGACTAACAAAACAAACTTACTATTTGAATTGAAAAGACTATTTTATGCAAGCCAGCAAGGATTCGCCTATGGTTGCTCTTTCACTAAATTTACAAATGAATGATGCACAACAGAAAGTAACACAAGAATATAATATTTTTCAAACAAAATCCGTTGCATTCACTACGCATATAATTACAGAGAACTTAAGAGAGGAATACAGAGTATATGCGGAATTAGAGAACACATAATATAATACGGTATATTCCACTTAAGAAATTGGTTATAATTTTTAGTCACTTTATGCGGAAATCATGTAAACTTGCACTCGGCCTGACCTGAGCCAAAGTTGCCTAAAGACCTTAAATAAAATTCAATTCAATTCCGAAAACTTACAGGCATGCACAGTTGTACACAAGCAAAACTTACTTTTAAAAAGTTATGTGCAACCCAGTGAACAAAACCCTGTGTTGAAAGTTGTCTACGGACGGACGGACAGACAGAGATGATTTATGCGGCTTTGACCTAGTCTTGACGAGACTTTTCGAACGAGACCTCAACCATCTTTGCAGCCCTAGCAGTTCCTCAGTTGACAGGCAGACGGACGGACATAGATGATATATGTGACTTTGAACTCGTCTCGTCGAGAGCTTCCCAACGACACATCAACTACCTTCGTAGCCCTCGTAGTTACTGAGTTGAAAGTTATGAAAATACGGACGGACATACTGGTGAAATAAGACTAAATTAGGCTCTTCGTATCCTATGAACCTGAGTAACATAATTTGTTACTATTTAATAAAACTACTATCCACAAGTACCTCTGTTTACGATTTCTGTTTGATTTCGTATATCCACGTTTTGACAAAATCAATTACAAATTCTTAAAGGGTTTGAAAATCAATTCAATGTATTTTAAAGGAAGTAAATAACTAGTTTGAACAACCACTACACAAACACAAAGAACGAAACAAAAATTATTTAATAACGAACTACGAGAAATTTATTACGTTTTTTAATGTCAAAAGATAGGTTTATAACTTACTCAGAACGTGAACAGTAGGATTTTATCATACAAATACAATAATAACAGCTACAGTTATTTTTCGAACCCCTTGTGCATCAGGGCATCGAGGTTTCTCTATACAAAAGAAAATCTGTAACTATACACTAAATTAAACATCATTTAAATTTTAAATAAAAATTTCAGGATATTCGTAGTGTGTTTCTATTTGATTTAGGCCTGACAATCGTTTCGTTAGTCTTCCTGCTCACATCGTCAGCTGCTCTTGTCTGATGTTAGCAGGAAGGTAAACGATCGTCAGACTTTAATTAATTAAAAACACAGAACGAATATTCCGAAAGTTTTATTTATAATATGCCATACATACGTTTTGAAAAGTCTTTAAAAACGGACTATTAACATATCTGTTAACATATAAATTCAGACAATCCTTTAAAATTAATTACTTTTTGATTCTTTCATAGGAGCTGATTTTTATTAACGTTTTATACTAGGTAATGAGGCAAAATACAGCTACCTGAGTAATCCAAACCTTACTAAAAAAATGGCGATCACATTAGAAACACTGAACAAAGATCATCTGATCTTGCGATTTGAATTTTATTTATCGTCTTTAGGCATCCCTGGCTCAGGCCACTGATCTTGTGATGGTTATACTTCATATTATTTGAGCATTTTTTTGTATGTGTGTGTGTTCATGTTCACGAAAACAATAAATATAAACGAACTTAAGATTCCGTCACCTGCATTTGTCCTTGTATAAATAATAATTGTTTTAGACTCAAATAAAATCGTATAGGGTTTCTATTGTCTCTCTTTCCTTTCAAGACTTGCTAAAATGGTAGCATAACATTTAAAAACAGGTTCAACTCAGTGTTAACTGCCTCGAAATCTCACAGAAGGTTAGTCAAAATAAAAGCAACTGTTTCCAAGAATAAATGTTTCGTGTTTACGATACTTGCTGACTATTCCACAGTCTTGTAAACGTTTGAACATTTTTTTTTTTTTTAAATGAACGATCAAGATTCAAACCAGAAAATGTAGAAGTTTTAATTATTTCTGGTATTTCTAGACTCTTGGCGGAAACCTCTCAAGGCCTACATAGTAGACAAAGCTAATCTGAATGAAAGTAACGTTATAATTATACATTATTCATTCGGGAAATTTAGCTTCCTAGATACGTAAGTACAAAATTTTTGTAACAAATAGCCCCCTCCCCCCAAACCGCGAACATGCTGTCATTATTTAGTTCAATTATCTAGAACTTGGCCTGGACAGTATTGACAAGCAAAATTCATTTTCGTTCTACATGCACGAATTTATGAAAGCTAAAGATACACACAGATTCACAAAAAACGGCAGATCAATTTTTATCAAAGTTCAAATTGCACAATCTGATAAAACCGAACAAATATAAAACGATGCAAGCTCAAAATATGGGCCGTTAATTTTATACACATCCCTTGAATAATGCAGTTAATTAATTCCTCTATGTTACAGTGTATATAAAATTTAATAATCAATTATAAAAGTTACAATTCGTTCATGATTACTTATTTCGCTTATATGGTACATCTTTAGCCAAAAAAGTGGAACAAACAACTGGGGATTGTAATACATGAAATCTTAAAAGATAGCAGCAAAATAATTGGCTGGCTATGAAACTCTTAAAGTGCAGCTGCAGGAAGAATGATGACGTCCTTTCTTTATAACAATTATTTTCTCTCGATCTGGAAATACTCCTTGAAGCCTGAATGTTTTTGCGTGGTAAATTTAAAGTAGTGTTAAATAAAACTCTTGCTGCGTATATAAAGGGATTGAAAAATTAATTTGCGCAGCGTTAATCAAATCTCGCATTAAGTAAAACCACGTTAAGGAATGGGTAGTTGTAAATCTATAAGGAAGATTGGTTCAGTATTCCCACATGGTGCAACTTGTCGACCTTACAAAATTCACCCATTATACATTTTAAATGAATCTGTGAGTACGTGTTCAAGTAAATAAGAGTAGTATTATTGGCAATCGAAACAATAAGTGACACAAGCTGTTACATAGTAAAATATTACATAACATTTAAGTTCAACATATTTACACTAATCACTTTGAAACCTTAACAGTAAGGTTACGTTACCTTCGAAATCAAACTCTAATCCACTAAATGATGGAAGAGAAAACATAGCTGGGCTCTGTATATGTGCAACGGGAAGATCTTGTTTCTCCAAGCACAAGTTAATAATCCCACAGACTCTTGACAGCAATGGATCATATGTCTTGTCCTCTGGACATGCCAAACTGAACTTGTGTAGTAAGAAAAGACCATTGTTCGCCTTGATGACCTTTCTTCCGCTTTCTGAAACAAAGTGAATGCAATGTAAACGTTACATACAAACAAAGTACGCAACGAATAAAAAAAAACTAATATTAACCTCACTATTTTATTATATCTATCTTTATGGCAGCCACGACACAGCTAAAGAGTAACGGCGAAGATACGTCTATATTACACCTAAACGGAATGTGACGTACTTCTATTCGTGGTTATGCTCCAATTTATATTGCACCTTTTGTTGAGTATTACGTTTTGGTTTGCTCTTGTAAAGTTGGTAGACATCAGGATTTTTGTTCATTCCAAACTCAGAATTAAATGAATGACAAAAACATTTTTGGTACTAATGTGCGTACACATTCCACAGTATAAATATCAACTGGCAGCGGTAGTCGAATGGTCTGCGATGTTACTCGAGGTTATGAGATAGTCCTTTGCTAAGACATGGATGTGGTCTTTAAAACTTAACAGTTTACACTGCAGGGGCCTCCAACCTATGGTCTGCGTAGCGGTCTTGACTGGCCCCGAAACAAATCCAAAATTACAAATACAACCTGCAAAAAGGTTAAAGTATTAAAACTACTATAATAGTTTTGAGTTGATCTTTTTCAAATGCGGCCCTAGCCCTCTTCCTGCTTAAAATGATCCCTGGTTTACAGGATCGAGACAGGTCCAAGTCTCGATCGTTGCTAAGAAATGGCTCTAAAATACAGAAACGGACTCCTAGATAAATATACACTCAAATTCATAGAAAATGGTTGATGAGCTAATTTTTATAATCCGCAAAGTGGCATGATGTGAACATAACTGAAGCAATATGCAATGGAAATTAAAGAAATTGCTTCATTTCTTCAGATCGCTATGTATCTCGCACTGCCAAATTCTTCAAATTTGTTACTTACCTTTGACAAAAGGGCTAATTAATTAAATAATCTGCAGGGATATATGAAGCAGAAATATAGGCCCTACGAAGGAGAGTGGGAAGTACTGGAAATAATAAAGTGAAAAAAATGGTTAGGTTGATTAATTTATGGCCCTTAGATAAATTTGGCTCAGACAGAAACTGGTTCGGATATTAAGTGAAATTACCTCACGAGAGCGGATTATGATATAATCACAGCACTTACCTTGCGAGCTATTCATGGTCTCTCTCTTAGTGAAATTAAAGTCTTTCTTTCGGATTCACTTCGAATTTATCTTCAAGGAACAACAAGGTTTAGAAAAAAATAAAAGATAAAGCAAGAGAATGGAGGAAATAACAGACTTAGAAGGCTACATTTTAATTTCACTCAGACAGAGGTCACCGATAAGTCACAAGGTAAGCGCTATGGTTAGTTAGGGTACTGTTTACGCAGAAATTATACACCGAAGGATCCTATTGAAAATATGGTAGAAGGAGAAACAAGAGAAGGATGATGCAAGTGATTTAACGTATTCGGGATGAAAAATAGAATGAAAGTGCAAAACTGGGACGATATTTTTTCACTGTAGTATCGTGGTGGGGAAGGAAGTGTTGGCACATCTAAGTAGCAAGTATATCCGTTACTCCTGATGTCCTGGATCTCATATAGCAAGAACTGAAGTATCACCTAGATTGCTAGTCGGTAGGTTCAGTGCTCTGTGACATAATTCTCTCGAACAGACGTACTGTACAAAACCACTGCTATCCAGAGCTTTTACTACTACGCGACTGCAGTGTTTCCTTCCAGTACCTGATACAGAACAAGTCCAACCTCGCAATTAAGTAACCTGCCTATTATTGGCCTAGATGCCCACAGGGATCGCTAAAATAAACCCACGCTGAAATTCAATGAACAGACAGAAATTTGGCGGGTTTCTATTTCATTTGGTGTCTGTTTCGTGTCTCTATCATCTGTCGTTGAGAAGCTATGGCAGTTTGAAGGCCCCCTATGACTTGTAGGATAGTTATGCCATGAATGTTTCTCGTTGCGAACTCACTTATCGAATTTATTCTCGAATGCACAAGAATCTAACAAATTTGACTTGTAAATACAGTACAGTCTCAGTAATCCACCCTCTCGGGACTGAAGAGGTGTCTGATTAATAGGAAAAGCTGGATTATTCGGATTAATAGGCTACAACTTATTTTTACGTAATTCGTTATACTGATTTAAGTGATAAGCAGGTACAATGTTAATGAACTCAACATTTATAACTGACCTGTAATGAAAAGTCAAAAATACTTATCTGAATTAAGTTTAGTATCACACCACAGCTGATACTAAACACATCTGCACAAGCAACAGTACCTCGAGTGAATGACAGGAAATCCAGGTATTTCCAGAATACTCTATTGCGAAGGCGGGAAATAAGGCCGGATTACTGGACGTGCCGGACTAGTAAACGTCGGATTACAGAAAGTGAACTATAATGTATTTGTAAACGAAAACAAAACTATCGAAGTCCTTAATACAATATTTCTTTCAGTGTTTCTTTTTTTTTTTTTTTTTTTCCTTCCTTGTTAACGTTCTTCATTTACAAATTCAAAAGTTTCATATAGAAACACACAGGCGCAATGTTTCTTCGCGTTCCTCGGTCACAGTTTAATTTTTCATGATGCAACAAAAATCATCCTCTCGATATTTAAATTACAAATTATAGGCGATTATGTAAAACACGATTTATTCGAAACGTCAAGTGAATACAGAGGTACGACAATCCACCATTTATCTTTTCAAAATGATTTGCAATGCGCGGGAGAAAGAAACTCGACAGTAAGCAATATTTATAGAGAATATTTTAATCTTCTCAAATGTACCTGATAAAGAAATAAGGGAGAATTTGTATTCTTTTATTTATTCTAGATGAAAATGCCCAGATTTACCACTAACGGCACGGATCTATGTCTTTTTATATATAGATGATGAAGTTGGTTATTAACAAATATTCTCTGAAATTTTATTCACTACTGTTAGGAAAAACAACACTGCGTCAGTATGCGTCAAACCATTAAACAGTACACCAATTGAAGAACAAAAGGAACTTCGTTATGTAAACCATAACAGAGATTGTGCCTACTCGTAATCGCGATCCAGCACCGGTAATAACAGAAAATACAACAGGAAACAAAGTAAATGTAAAATTTACGCACCTTTAACCAACACTACTATTTCCAAACATCCTTTCTTGGGAAGTAAGTACTTGTGCATGTCTATCTGAACAAAATATCGTGTCCGAACTTGTCAAGAAAAAGTGTTTATATCTCAACTTAGTGGTGTATTTATTACCTATACTCGAAACACTACTTTGTGAATTCAGTTTAGAATTATCCGGATATTTTACATCCAACTATTATTGCATTGCGTCATATTTCCACAGATGTAAGGCATAAATTGCATACACAATGTAACTGCATGAAATATAACACGCTAAAATGAACCTTTAAGGAAAATTTCACAACGAAAACACTTAAAGATTATTGTCCACAACATTTTACCAGTATATAAAGAGTTTCAACCTGAAATGAACTTACTTACTTAGTTGACATACGTGCTGTAGGACTGTAAGAATGGAAGTACACACTTTGATGCGTCCTTTTCCTTCATATTTATCCCAATGTTCCAACATTTTCATCAATGTAGATAGCAAGGTTGACTTTACAACGCGTGTACAGCACATCCCTGAAACGAACGGAATTATTTAGTAGATTTGAACAATACAAACATTCATTACCCTATTGAGCATCTTGAACAAAAATGTTTGCATAAATGCCAATATTATGAAGCTCATAGTCGCAACCCGATCTTACACACAATACGACTAGAGATTTACCTGCAGTCCGTCTCGAGATACGTCCAGTCGGAAATATTTTTGCCTTGAACTTCCATCACGGCCTTTAGGCATCTTTGGGTCAGGCTGGGAAATATTTTTGCGTAGCATTTACAAATAGTATAGAGTAAGACAGGGGAATTAGGAGGGAACTTTTAATTTCCTTAATTTCTCCTTCTGCAAGTATATCACAAAAATAATTACACCAGCTTGTACTGCGACTAAAGCACTCTGAAATCAATATAATCATTTACGTGTATTGTACATAATTGCGTGCTAATTAACCATTTTATGAATGTACATCTGCTTCCTTCCAATTATCCCACATGTAATTGGGAGGTATGAACCTAGTCCCTTGCATTATAAAACTAGACAACAAGGAGAAATTGGGCGGAACAGTACAAAAAGAGACATTACTATGAATAAACAAATGAAAAAAATGTAAACTTCGAACATTTTTATACTCACGATATTTACAGTCCCTCCTGCACTCACGCACTAGGATCTTTCAACATTTAACACAAGAAAATTTGGAAAATGTACTGATCATCTATATAAAACACATTGCAGTACCATTTCCTACACACAGTAATAAGCTAAGACTTCACAAACATTAAACATCTCTCATAATTCACGAACTGACACATTATAATTGAATTGCAAAATGATTTATTTGAAATGAACAATGACAATGATCTTCAGAAATTGGTTTTTCAATAGGACAACTGATGACATTTTATGTAAATTCGGACAACATATAGCCTAGACAGGTTTGACTACGCAAAGAGAGAGAGAGAGAGAGAGCACAAAGTCTGAGAAACTTGAACAAAATCATTTGATTTTCGAAAAAAATAAATCTAAAAACTAATGTTAAACCTAAAAATTAGAGCAATTGTAACTTTAATGTGGCATACATAATCTAGCTCTGATTGTCTTTCACACACTGAGCGAATAAAGTTTCAGCTGTTTTCACATTACAGTCATTCAGTCTCAGAATTCGCAATGCTACGGGCATCGGTGCTTCAACAATTGCTATTATATCTGGTTCTAACGGCCACGTAGTCCGGTACAAACTCCAATAGCAATTGCGGGTTGGTATCGAGGCGAGGGCAACACAAAAATACTGTCAATGGGTGTGAAAGAAGATGAAAGGGATACGACTGGTACGAGTCCCAGCACGTACTGCTGATGAAATGATGCGTGCTCCGAAGACGATGGTCACGTGCCCCAAAGATTGCTCTTAGTTCCAAAGGACAAGACTTGATCCTCCCCTGAGGGCAGGAAGAGACCGATTGGTCGAGAGTACCGCCTCCCGGAGAGGAGACCAGTTCCCTCGAAGCCTCTTCGGAGGAGAACGCTCCAGCAAAGTACTCTCCGACGAAAGAGAACATGGTTGTCAGAGATCAACTGGGCAGAGAGACCGAGCGGTCAGAGAACCTCTCAATTATGGGAGAGATAGGCATTAATTAAAATAAACCAACAAATCAAAGCTGGCGCACTGTATATTCGTGCTTTGTTAACGGTGCAATTTCCTGTTACTCTGTTGCACACATCAAACATTTGCATAAATTGACATATAACAGTAAATAACATGACTGACAAAGAACTTTCACTGTTTAAATACATTCAGTTTTTTGTATCTTTATGTCATTAATCTTTCCAATCCCCTAACTGTGAAGTTTACCATGTCACAGGACATCTATGATTATTGTGGGCAACGACAAACTATAATATAGAATTAGCTGCACTGATGGCTGTAACATGGTTTAATCATCTTGCCTGGTGTTGTAAACCAGATAAACTTGGTGTAGTACACCAGATAAACTTGTCCATTCCTTTCGTTTCCACAAACCGAAGTTGAAAAGATAGTTTGCATTTATTACTGCATCAACTCGCGCCACATACCACTTGCGATCGTTCAAATTCATAGTCCTCCAGATTTCCCCGTATTTCCTCCCAATTATCTCACGCGGGAGTAATTGGGAACATGCACGTTTGGAAATTATTTACACCCAAAAATGCAACACAAAAGAACGAAACAAAGCAAACTGTTGAAAAGGAACTGTGTTTTGTTGTCTGCAAGTGAAAGAAAACAAAAATGTGCAATCCTTTTCGATTTAGAAGCATATTTGTAACAAAATGCAAACCCAAAAATGCGCTTTGTTTTAACAAGCACAGACACAGAAAGATAAAACATTTTGTCTCCACAATTACTAAATATTGGAAAATCATTGAAACATATATGGTGTTCACAGAAACTAGAGCTATCACATGGGCATAGACTTGATTTTGAGACATGCACCACTCTAAAATTTCAGTAAATATGTCCCCACAATTACTCCGTGTTACTCTATGCTTTGATAAACTAATTTTGCCTATTGTATAATGCAAGTAAGTAATATTACGGTAGATAAAATATATATTGTTCACCAATACTGACTCATCGAAATATTCCAGGAAGAATATATTTACAGATCAGAGGAACTCTTTTATCTAGTACGATATAACCAAAGTAGAATAATAAGACAATTCGCCCGAAAAACTGGCAGGTCCTTTTCTTTGTTTAACCTCATCCATTTATAAAGAATCATGCCTGCTTTCTTATACGCGTTTGAGTATCTTTTTTTAATATTTTATTATACTTTAGTCATAGTACTACAAATTGCCCCCGAAAAAATACAGTAAAACTATAAAATACCGGACCAATTTTTACAATAATCCTACAAATTGCCCCGAAAAATACAGTGTTTCCACAAAATAATGGGGCACATTTTTACGTTATACAGTAATACGTTAAATATATGTAGTAATATTTAATAAGAACATATCATATGATTTTCTGATATGTATAACGTACATAATTACTTCTGTACTATAATATTAATATATTATGCAGTGTATTGATTAAGAATTAATATCCGTACCGCATTTACAACGACTTTTGCAATCTTTAAAATACAAATATGTCCATTCAGTGTATTTTGTACACGAAAACGTATAAATGAGTTTAGAGTAATTAAACTCTATATAACAAGCATATATTGCTAGAATTTGTACCTCAATTCATTAATATATCGAATAAATATTACCTTTGAAGGCACACAATTCAATTAATCATATCAAAAAGCATAAACTGTAAAAACTGTAAGAAATTATTTTAAATTATAAATTAGCGACGCGCTCTATACTCAATATACACAGTGCATATACTATTCAAACTTTATAAATACATTCAGCCCTGTATGAATCATAAATTGGACTTGCTTGATAACTGTCTCCCGATTTCAAACCCGAACCTTCCGTTTTGACAACCGTTCTATACAAATCTATGCTTATTATCCTTCGTTATCATATACGGTGTAATTGTGCATTACCTCTTCCTTATATTAAAGTATAGGAAAAACAAAAGATAAATTACAAAAGAAACATGAAAAGAAGAAACACAACAGCAGATCAGACCCTTAGCTATTTAGCATTGCTAATTTTCCTTACCTGCTTTTCCCCATCTACCTTCCTCATCTGTTTTTTGTTTTCTCTCTTCACTTTCCCTTCCCTCTTTAGGAGGAATGAGGAATACATTAGACTAGTAGTGGTGTGTAAAATCTACGTCAAACATAAATTTTAAAAAGCCATTAATATGAAACAAATCACTTTGATATGCAAAGTTGATTCATTTCGTCTTATTTTGGTTTAATTGGGTTCTTTTGAGGTATACCACCGCCTTGTACGGGTGAGGGAACCTAACATCAATCACAGGGAGCACTCTCTAATGAAGAAAAGGTGTTTATGTCAATTTTACGATCTTGGGCCGTCGAGGATGCAGACTTGAATACGGAATAAGACCAGCCGCGATATTGTATGGTCGGAAATATATTCCTGGATGTCATTTGACACAACATTTTGGTTTTTAAAGACAATAAGTAGATTATGTAATTTAGTTGTTCCTCTATTTTCTGAACGACTTAAAATCTATTTGTAAGAAAAGAACATTAGAGAAAAAAGATGGAAGTTTGGAATAAAAGTGAGATATTATTTGAAGAATTATGAAATAAAGTAAGCGACAACGTATAAAGTTCGGTTGGTTATGTTATATATCTAAAATAAACGTTTATTACGTGAAATAAGTATAGCATATGTATACATTGTATAATCAGGAAGATAGACTCAATATGCATTTGTTATCAAAGAAATGCTGTCTGAATTGCTATGATTAGCATTATTGCAATAATAAAGTAAACGTACTGGGGAAAATAACAGTTGCTATTTTCCTAATAAGTTTAAGAGGTAACAAGACCCGATTTTGTAATAATGTTAGAAGGTTGTTCAAAAGCGTGGAATATTTGAAAGCGACAACATCTGATTACTTGGATAGTTATGTAATGAAGATTACTTTTCACAGCACTCAATTCATTCGATATCCTCCTAGTTATGCCTAGCATCCTAGGAGTTTTCCAAGACATCTCTCGTTCCCGTAGGGAATTTAACATATTATTCAATAGATGTAAAGTAATGTACTTTACATTTTACAGCATGAAATCCAATCAGAGGGCCTCCTAATTATGGCTAACATGCACCTTCCACCTTATCAAGCTGTTTGTCGTTACCATAAGATATTTAATTTTTTATGTAAGTATTGCTTTAGGTATGGGTTGGCCTTACCACTTTGTGCTTTTGCATGCAAGTATGGCTTCCCTTCCCACTTATTCCTAGTATGCATCCCTGGATGGTTTCTTATGCTCTATTGGATCTAATGTTTGATGTAGGTATTGCTAAAGATATCTTTCGGACTTATCGTTTGCACTTTTGAATTCCTCCCACTTATTCCTAGATATGCGGACCGAAACGGGACGAGATGACTGGAGAGTGGAGGAGACTGCATAATGAAGAACTCTACGGACTGTTCGATTCACCAGATGTTGTAAAAATAATGAAATCGAGACGACTAAGGTGGGCAGGGCATGTAGCTCGGATGGGGGAAAAACGATTATATTCTATCCTGGTTGGAAGGCCCGATGGAAAGAGGCCATTGGGAAGACCGAGACGTCGTTGGGAGGACAATATTAGAAGAGATCTTCGAGAAGTAGGTGTTCGTGATGAAAACTGGCTTGATACTGCCCAGGATAGAATCCAATGGCGAACGTTTGTTACTACGGCGATGAACTTGCGAGTTCCATAAGCCATAGAGTTAGTTAGTTAGCAATGTCCAACTTGTACTAATAAGACACATATTGTAGTTGTGTGATTCCTCTGTTGTATTTATTATTACCATTGGGTTGACAACGATTTCTAAGGACGAGAACTACAGCTTTTAAGGTGGACTTCGAACCACTTGTCCCCTAGCAGAATGGAAAACATGCAAGCCTTCATGATGACAAATTGAAAACTGTACATTGCTGCAACTAAAAGGAATTTGGTTTAACTTCATTATTAAGAAGTGAACCGGCAGGTCCTACTCTTATGTCCACTCCATGTCTTTTTATTTTTGAAAACTGCAAGAAAACTGTATTCTACAAATTTTGGGGAACATTGCACAACCAACAGTTCGGAAATGGGTAGACAACGGATATTGACTTTCAGCCGTCTTATTTAGTCTAGAATCAGCATGTTATGATTGGCACTAATATTTGCCTTTAGGCATTTCTGGCTGAGACTAGGAGAGGAAAGAGGAAGGTAAATCTACTATATTTTTCACTGATATATTTTTGAATTAGACTCTTGAAATTATATAATGCCGTATTAAAAAACAAAATGAATGTAAGGGAATTGCTATGCATTTCAAATTGTTAAATAAATTATTGGCTCAGATTTATGTTAGGAGGGGACTTAATGTTTTATAGGTGTACATACTAATTATGGAATGTAGACAACTATGACACAAGTGGAGTATATAAACTGATTTTCACAGAACAACTTGCAATACGTCAATGATGATGAGCCGTGTGACCAAGTGTTGCCAACTTGGATTAATTTATTATTTAAGCTTTATATGTTGTATGTAGGAACAGTAACTCAATGACGTCATGTGTTGCCATCTAAAGATCATCAGTGTTGTCATCTTGAAATAATTTAAGAAAAGTTTTACTGATTAAGTTCTTATATAGTATGTGATATCTAAGGCCAGTGTTGCCACCGAAAAGCCTGAAGTGTTGCCATCCTACAAAACTTTAATAACTCACGCATTTGGGTGTTTATATCTTTGTGTCGCTGACACGTAGTTTAACGTTTTTGGTTTCTGATTTTATGGGATACGTTCGTATACACATTTTTAGAGACTAACACGGCTGAATCGCATTCTTTATTGTAATTTTTCAGGAAAGTACATAAAAGATTTTTAACGATTGGTTTTGAATTTAGTTGCTGCAGCCATGACCATCTGTGATTGTTCCAGTCTTGAAGTCAGCTCTGCTTGTGTTTTATCTAGGATTCAACATTGGAAACCGAATTT
>JAGDQP010046950.1:0-15161 GCA_022664845.1 Lepisma saccharinum
TTTCTGTACCGGGAACTTCTGGGATATGTGACTTCCAATCTTGACTGTGGCACATGAATCCGTAGTTGCGATTCGGCAAAGATGAATTAGTTTGCTTGGGATTCCAAGTTCCGCTAGGGCTTTCCAAAGCTCTTCCCTTGTGATGGAATCGTACGCGTTGCGAAAATCTACGAAGAGATGGTATGTTGTGATGTTGTTTTCCCAGCATTTTTCTATGATTTGCTTCATTGTAAATAATTGGTCAGTCGTTGATCTGCCCTTCCGGAACCCACTCTGGTATTCACCTATTGTATGCTCGTAGAATGTTTCTAGTCTTCTGCGCACCAAAGATGTGAATATTTTATACACTGTAGACAGTAAGGTAATCGCTCTGTAGTTTCGGCAGTCCAGTTGATCTCCTTTCTTGTGGATTGGGTTTATTATGCCCGTTTTCCATTCAGTTGGAATGGTCTTTCTATTTTTCCATATCTTGGTTATTAAAATATGAAGTACTTCAATTACTATTTCTCCTCCATTCTTTATTAATTCTGCTGCAATTGAATCTATGCCTGGTGCTTTGTTATTCTTCAGCCTCTTTACTTCTTCTCGTACTTCCTGTATGGTGGGTTCCGGGATTCTGTTTTGATCTTCTTCCGTTGCTATTGTGCTTGTATCAGCTTCTTTATGTATTCTTGTATTTTGGAAAATTTCTTGATAGTATCTAGCCCAACGTTTTAAAATATCTTCCTTACTGCTGACTATTTTTCCTTCTGCGTCTCTAATTATATTAGAATATGGTTTATAACCAAGTTTGAAATTTCTGATTTCTCTAAAGAAGATCTTCGTTTGCCCAGCGTACTTCAGGTTTTCAATGTCTTTAACTTTGCTCTCTAGCAGTTCCCTCTTCTTTTGTTTAAACAGTTTTTTCGTGGCTCTTCTGGCTTCCTTGTATATTTCCGTTTTCTCCCGTGTGTTATGAGTTAGTGTTTTTGCTCTTGCTTCGCTTTTCACTTTCAGTGCGTCTTGGCATTCCTGATCAAACCATTCCTCTTTTTGCGACCTTCCTTCTTGCCTAGTAGATCTTTGGTTACTTCAGTTATGTTGTTTTTCAGTTCTTCCCATATGTCATCTATTTCTTTATTTTCCCACTCGATTCCAAGCAGTTGTTCCGATAGTTTGTTCCTGTATTCCCTGGCTGTTGTTTCCTGTTTTAGTTTTTCCGTGTCCCATCTTGTTAGGGGTTCGAGGTTTTCTTTCGGTTTTTTCTTATTTTGTTTCTGATTTTCGTTGTTACTAAATAGTGGTCGGAGTCACTATGTGCTCCTCTTCTAGTTCTGACATCTAGTATGCTACTGCAGTATCTATTGTCTACGACGACGTGATCAATTTCGTTTTCCGTCTGTCCGTCTGGCGATTTCCAGGTAACGGTGTGGATTCTCTTATGTGGGAACCACGTGCTTGATATTGTCATGTTTCGAGAGGCGGCGAAATCTATTATCCTGCACCCATTATCGTCTGATTCATTATGTGCACTGAATTTTCCTATGGTTGGGTAGTAATAATGTTCTTTCCCTATTTTTGCGTTTAGGTCGCCTATAATGATTTTCATGTCATACTTGGGTGAGTGATCGTAGACCCTTTCTAATTGACTATAAAACTCTTCTTTTATGCTGCTATCTTTTTTCTCTGTAGGTGCGTGAACTGTGATTATTGTTATGTTATGTGTTTTTCCTTTCACTCTGAGTTTGCAGATTCTTTCGCTGACTGGTTCAAAGTCTATTACTTTGTCCTGAATGCGTTTACTCACATAAAAGCCCGTCCCAAATTCTGTCCTAGCTGTGTTATTTCCACTATAATATATTGTTTCATCTTTCTTTTGAAGTATGCCATTACCTTTCCACCTGATTTCCTGTAGACCACATATGTCTATTTTGTATTTTCTGATTTCTGTGATGGTCTCTTTCATTGCACCGAGCTTGAACCAGCTTCTTACGTTCCATGTTCCAATTACCATTTCATCATTCCGTTGCCAATGCTGTTGTCGATTTCCCTCAATCCGTCCGTTCCGAGGCTTCTTCTCCGGTCTCTTAACGGGTTGCTTTTTCCGGGGTAGGGTTGTCGGCCCTACGCCCAACCCCCAACCTGGAGGGCCAGGATTTTTCTGTCAGGGTTGTCTCTCTTATCTGAGTTGTCCGCGACTACTTATTCGTCAGGATATCCTGCTTATTTCGTAGCTGTCCTCCATATCTGAGGGACGTTCCACTATCCGCAACCTGTGAACGCGCCCGATCGCAGCCAGCTTGCGTAGCCCTTTCTGGGCCCGGGCCTTGCAGTTAGGTTGTGAAATATTTGTTTAGTACATATGTTGTACGTTTGTAGTGCACTTGTTGTGCGTAAGAGGTGGAAATGGCAAATGATTGTCCAGGTGGGTGGGGGAAGGAAACTAGTTCATACGAGGTAAGCGGAATGTTTGTCTCATAGGCTGGGTAGTGGCTATCTGATGCAACGTTTCATGTGAGCTGCTTGTAGTTCGATGCCAGAAGAGTGTTTTCATTCTTCTCAGATGATCAAGGAGAAATGGCATGTCCGTGTCTTCGTGGAGTTGATTGATGGTGACGCTGATATGATGGCCTGTGATGAGTCGGAGGGCTCTGTTCTGAGTAGTTTGAAGTTGTCGCATGTATGAAAAAGCTGCATGGAACCATACCGGTGCTGCATGTTACATGAAGGCTCTAATCATCATGGCGTATATGTGAAGCTTGGTGATCATCTTGAGGACTGGACTACGGAGGAGAGGATGTAGAAAGTCCACCCGTTGTCATGCCCTGCGGGCAAGTGAGGTGAGGTGGGGGTAGAAGGTGAGGTAATGATCCAAATTTACGCCAATGTAGGTGGCAGACGTGGCGTAAGGAATGTTTTCTTGATGGAGCGTTAATGGCTGAAAAGCTGGGATGTATCTAGGTTTTCTGTGGAAAACGATGGCTTTGCTTTTGGCAGCATTTATTTTGATGCCCCAGAGTGTGGTCCAGTGCTGTAGCTGTTGGAGTTGCCTCTCCATGGTTCTGTGGGCGAATCTGTAGTTCTGATTGCCTGAGAACAGCGCTGTGTCATCAGCAAATGTGGCCACCATACAGGAAGGATCTGTTGGAAGGTCTGCTGTGAAGTAGACGTAGAGAGTGGGTGCCAATACACTGCCCTGCGGTACACCAGCGTGGATGTTACGGGGATCGGAGTAAGCTTTCTCGTGTCGTACTTGAAATGTGCGATTTTGCAGGTAAGAGGCGAGTAGATGGACGTATTGTATGGGAAGGCCCTGATTGTGTAGTTTGACCAGGAGACCTGGAGGCCAGACCTTGCCAAATGCCTTCTATACATCCAGAAATACGCCAACTGTGAAATGTTTTGCATTGAGTCCTAGAGCTATATGATCGACAACTCGGACGAGCTGTACCTGAGTGTCGTGGCCGGGGCGGAAACCGAACTGGTGACTGGGAAGCACTTGGTTCGTGTCCAGTTGCAGTCGGAGGTGGGAGAGGAGAACTTTCTCAAAGAGTTTACTGAGGTGATACAAAATGCTTATGGGGCGGTAACTAGTGGGAAGAGTTTTGTTTTTGTTAAGTATTGGTATCATTATAACGTGGGCCTTTTTCCAAGAGGACGGGATGTGGGATGTGGATAGGAGAATGTGAAACATTAATGTCAGATATTGGTACAGGTCTTGTGGAGCGTGACGTAACGCTTTTATGGTGATTCCATCCGGTCCCGGCGTCTTTTTAGGAGGCAGCTGTGTAGTCAGTTGCGAGATTTCTTCCTGTGTTGTGAGCTGGACAGCCTGGTAATTATTTGGTGTTGTTGTAAGTAATCTGTGGAGGTCTGCTTCCATTGTGCCGATCCGTTGTGCAGGAATCATATGTAGATTCGGGCGAAATTGCTGCTCCAATGTATCGGCAAAGATTGCAGCTTTTTCCTCAGAAAAGTAGGCTTGACCCAGTGGCCCCTGGATGGGAGCTGGATGTGTTTTGTCCTGTTTTCCTATGAGTGATTTAGCAATACGCCAGAATTTGGTGGATGGTGCGTCTAGTTCACGTAACGTGTTGTCTCATTGTTGTTGGCGTAGGCACTGGAGGCGTTTTTTGATTTTGTTGGTGAGATCATTGTAAATTGTTTTCCACGTAGGATGTCTTATACGATAATACTGCTTCCTGGCGTGTCTTTTGAGTTGGAGAAGTATGTCTGTTCTTGCTGCTGAGGGAGGGTCGCCGAGGGCAGTGTGGGTGGTGATGGTGTTCTGCCTCTGGGCTGTTCGGAGAAGAGCAGTGAGTTGTTGGATTGCTTGCTCAGCTTCCGGGGCAGTGGTGGTTATAGGGAGTTGTGGGAGGGCATTCGGAACTTGTCTGCGGTAGGCTGGCCAGTCCACTGTTCTGGTCGTAGCGGCCGTTTTGAGGGCCACAAGGTGATCATACCGGAAGGTCTGGAGCACAGGGTTATGGTCAGACGGTAAGGCATTGATGCAGATGGGTCCGTCTGTGTCGACTCCTGAACTTAGTGCAATTTCCAGTACTTCTGGGTCTCCTCCTAATAGTGGGAAGTGTGTTGGATCCTCCAGGGCATAAACTTCGTAGTCCAAGTGTGGAAATAGAACATGTAGTTGAGTGCCATTGTCATTTGATCTTCTGGAACTCCAGAGTGGTTGTTTGGCATTCAGATCTCCGGCAATGATGACTCGATTTCCCAGATTGCGCAGAGCACGGAGGTCAGGTCTATGGAAAGGAATGCGAGGTTTTTTATAGGCAGAGATGATGTGTATCGGTTCCTGTGGGGAGAAGAGTTTGATGGCTGTTGCTTCAATACTGTGAAGTGGGGGAAGAGGAAAATCTTGGAATTGGAGGCAGGATTTGATTACAATGGCTGTGCCTCCTTTGGGCCAATAGGACATCAGTGAGGAGGAGTGTAGTTGGGTAAGGTGAAGCGATGGAAGGGACGTAGCTGTTCCATAGAGGAGTGCAATGTCTATTTTGTGAGTTTCAAGGAAATGGCGGAGGAGGGGGATTTTTGTCCTGACACCGTTGGCGTTCCAATGCATGAGTCGGACTTCTCTGGAGAGTCGTGGACGTTTAGGATGGGCCATCATCAAAGTCTGTAGAGAGGAAGTTTAAAGCAATCTGTATTTTCGCCATGAAATTGGGTGCAGATTTGAGTAGGCTGCATGCGGCGATGAACTTGACTACCAGGTTGCCTGTATCTATTCCAGCAAAGTGGGGAACGATGCTGTTGACCAGATTTCCCAGCGCTTAGAGACCAGATTCCTCAGGGGTTGGCTGAGTGGGTAGCGGGTTGATAGTGGCTTCTGCAAGTACAGTGGATGAGTAAGGCAGGCCTGTTGACTGATGTTGCTCTCGTTGTTGTTGTTGTGGTGGTTGATTGGCTCCTGGGTACTTCTTGGGGGGAGCAGTTGTTTCCCAGAGCCTTCTTGGGGTGGGGTGGGGTGGGGCGTGGGTGTGGCAGCGGCTCTCTACTGCTGATTATGTTGATGGTTTTGATGCTGGTGTTGTTGTTGTTTCGGTGGTACGATGGCTGCGGGTTACTGTGGTGGTGGTGGTGGCGGAGATGGAGGAGCGATGGAGTTCACTGGTTAGCGTTTTGCTTTGTACATTTTTATAATTTTGCAGCCTTGATAGTTGGCGGCGCGGGGTCCTCCACAGTTGGCATACTTTGCTGGAGTGGTTTTATCCTCCTTGGGACATTCAGATGATTCATGTGGGAGTCCGCACTTGACGCTTCGGGCATCAGAAAAGCATGTGTGTCTTGTGTGGCCTAGTCGTTGACAGAGGAAGCATTGGATTATGGATTTTCCCTTGTAAGTTCCACCACTATTCGGCTGTGAAGAAGGCGATCAAGACTGTAAATGTCTCCACTTCCAGGGGCACGCGTGAGCGAGACAAGAAATAGTGGAAATGGACGTTTTGCTTTTGTTTCAGAATTGGTGCCGTGCATTTGAGATACTTGGGTGACTGGAAAAGTGAGTGCGAGCAGAGCTTACCCATACACCCATGTTACATTTCCGATGATCGCATGATGGAGCAACTCAGGTTCCATATTAACAATGTCCAGCATATACTGCGCAACCCCAACACGAAGTTGTTTTTGTTCCTGCGAAAGTAGCCTAAGTACAAACTTTGTTGCCAGTTGTGCATATCCAGATTTTCCTTTAAGATTACATGCGCAGAAACTTTGCCAACACCAATGACCTTCGTAATTTCCCTGATTGTTAAACGACGATCTTCCAATATGAAACTGTGCACTTGTTCGACGACCTCTGCATTGCGACTTGTTGATGGTCTCCCAGAAGGTTTGTCACTCTCCGCTGACGTGCGGCCATCTTTGAACCGATTGTACCACTGTTTTATTTCTGTATTCCCAATGGAACCGTCGCCAAAAGCTTATTGAAACTGCGTATTGTTTCTGCATTGTTATCTCAGAATTTCCGACAAAACTTGATGCAGTATCGTTGCTCCACACGTGGAATTTTATCCTAATGGAACTGCAATGAAGAATCACACGACACTGGATGACTAACAGATAATGAAGTAAGAGAGGATAAGATCACGCTACCCAACAGGCATACGCATGAAGGATACGCTACTCCCACCATTGTGTGCGATGTTGCCATCCAATGTTCATTACTTTCCTCAGAAAAAATAATGTCGGATATTTTTCAGACAGACCTTTATCTATTCCAGTTTCCTTCCCCCGATTCAATCAGTCTGTCCACTCACCCTTACGAATCCTTCAACCAATACAACCCGGAGAAAGTTCATAGTCTCCTGCTGTCTTCCTCCCCATATAGATCTTCTATACGAGACCATATATGCGCGCACTTTCCTCATAACACAGCTTCTTTCATCTCAGTACTCTTCCAGATGTTTTACAGAAACCTACAACAGAATATTTGTAGAAACTGACTTTCCTATATCCTGGAAAAGAGCACACATAACTCCCATATAGATACAAAAATCAGGACCTAAATACCGTTGTTTCTTCTTACATATTATTTAATTTCAAGTCACCTGTATATTAACTCAGTCCAATATACGGAGTCATACCCAATTGCTCCTGCCTGACAAAATTTTATTTTCTCGTCCGCTTGATCATAGCACGCAGCTAGACGTAATATATTATAAAATGACCATGGTCTGCAGACATATTCTTTTTGAGAGTATTATACTCTTTTAGAGGTTCAAACACTCTATACACTTTTCTGTGCGAAAATTCCTTTTCTACATTCTTTTCTATAGTTCACAATGCTTCGGGGTGTCCTAAAATCTTGCAACGTTAATTTAACTCATTTCCCGACGTCATACAATAAGGAAATTTTGCACAGTGACGTAAGTCGAGTGGCATTACACTATTCCATTGTTATTTTCATATAATTATATACCTTAAAAGCATATTTTAATATTTTTTTAATACGGACTTCTTTATCCTAACATAAATACTAGCCTGCAATGATGTTGGGTTTTGACTGGTTAGTGATGTTGATAAACAACAACAACAACAAAAAAGTACGAAAACATTGTTGCCATGACATGAGGTAAGGGTAGAGATTCACTGCTAAAAGTTTCAACAAATTATGGATGTTCTACTAATAAAAAACTGATGAAAAAAATATATGTATAATTAAACATGATTTTGTTTTGTAAAAATTAATTAAATAAAGGATCAACTCAATTTCGAAAAACGGCCTTGGTAATACGAAAGAATGTCAGCCAAATGAGACATTTGAAGTCCTGGCTTATGGTGTGATAATTTAGGGATCTTCAAATTTGTGGGTCAAAAGAAACAATTGCAAAATCTGGAGCAGTTCGTTTCCCTGATATTAATAAGTTATACCGCAGTCGCTGTATACCTAATATTCTTCATTATTAGGTACCGGTATTATTAAAAATATAAAAAGAAAAACTAGCGCCGGGGTAGGGCATGTAGTGACTAGAGCTCCTTCAGGCAGTTTCAGTTCAGCTGCAATCTATTTGAGACTTTAAATTTGCTTTGGATTGATTGAATTTTTTATTTAACGCACATTTAGGGATCAGACCGGCAGATAAGTTCATCACATACCTGAGAGATGACATTCCTCGGCGAAGGCTCTTGCGGGCCAGGGAAAGCGAAGATAGCGGCGAGGGTCATTGTCTATCCATATAGCACAATAAACCTACAGCAAGTTTGCAAAAAAAAATTGAGATATCAAGTTTGACATTGCAAGCTTGAAAACTTGCTACAAACATGCAGCAAATTTGCTAGTTGACGTGCGACAAATTTGCTACAAATCTGTCACATCAAATTTGCCACAAACTTGTCACGTTAAAATTGCTAGAAACATGTCTTGCCAAAATGTTGATGGTTCAACATCGGAAATATCTTGACGGAAAGTTACTAATAATGGTTGTCGTCTGGTGTACATATTTACTCTGATTTCGTTCACTGCTTTCATGATAATATAATAACTAGTTTTTTGAAAAATTTTCAACTATCTACAGTGGAATTCGAACCTAGAATCTTCAGATTTGTTCTTCACTATAACCACTACTCTATAGAGACACATCCTGAGCGGCTTATTTTTTACTAGTGTTTTCATGCTACGAAGACTGTTTCTGAAGTAAAGGTATATACCCTGGAATTTAATACTGGGATAGTTGATTTTATGCTGTGTTAAGGTGCAGTTTCGTTTGTGCGATGATCGCAGGCAAATGCTGCACGCGTCACTGCATTGACATGTTGAAGGAAAATCAGTAGAGTCAGTTTGGTTTGTGCGTCGGACGCATGGTGACACATGCAACTGTTGCAACGACTCCTCGGAGAGCAGTCAAGCTGCAGCAGTGGCATGCGTTGCAGGGTATTGTGCGCAGTTTACATGCGTGTTTTCATTGAATTTGGAACTATTTCGTGCCAAAAATGAACTTAAGTAGAGATTCAAAGCTAATCGAGCTACTTGCAGTTCAACAACTACTCTATGGTGCATCACACAAGGACTACAAGAACGTTGTTTGAAGAGAAAATATTTGGAGAGACATTGCTATCCAACTTGAGGTGAGTCTTTTGACATTCCTTATAAGCCTATTAAAATGTAAGCAGTAAACATACATTCGTTTGAAATGCTATGCGAGTTCTGAAATCAAGGTTGTGTTTACTATATATAGGTCTACCAACTTAATAACCTAAGCTATCGAATTGTATAAATCCATATTTTTTCATTCCATTTACAGTAACAAGATTTTTAAAATATTGTCAGGAACGGATTCGTTAGGACACACTAGACAAATATATGTGGCGCTAATCTTTGGAACGTTTAAAATTTTTTGACACACGACAAACGTCGTGTGTCGTTAGCTCAATAATCAACCGAAGTTCCAGTCCCCTGAATTATGGATAAGCATATTGGTTCGAATCCCACAGTCGACCAAACTGGCTGCGGTTTCACAGGATTTCCCTTCAGTTTAATCAAATCCCTATCCGATGACTTCATTTTCTACCCTACTCTATCCCGGCCTGAGATAAAGATTCCAAAATGCCATTAATTCAGAATTCGGTCGAACTTTCCTACTATATTTTAAAAGATTCGCAACGCTGGTAATCAAGTTCCAATAGGGCAGGCTTTAAATTTTTAAATATTTTAACATAGGGGGTTACATTAAAAATTATATATTTAAATGTCGCTGTAAGCATTTAGAATTCCTATGTACATAGTCTGTATTATTAATGCCTTTTGTATTAGTTAACAACAATAGACATATCATATGTAGTGCCTGACAAAAATAGATCTACGAATTTTACGTCGATGCGTAACTCAAGTCAAACAAAATGGCATTGTTCCTTACCAGCACGTGGTCTATGTGTGTCACATTCTTTTCGTTTTTAGTCCTTCACTGCAGGTAGCTTCTGTATACTTATTCCTTGTTCACTTGTTATTAATTTCTCTGCAGTTTCTTATTATTAAATGGACTGTTTAAAATAACTTCTTTGGTCATATTTATTGAATCTGAATTTATTTGAGATTAGCAGGGTGAGGTAGGGATGGGATTGAAGTAGAGAGGATAGCGGCAAGGTACTTACTATCCAGAAATTCTCATGATCAAACTAAGGAGGAATACTGGAATATCTCTGTTTAGAATGATTGACTGTAGGACTCGAACGCACTAAAATTAAACTGATGTCTTGTTAAATGAAACATGTTCTCATTATCAGTGAGATATTTTGTGATGAATTTGGAATGGCATCCTTTGCACTATCTCTTTAAATGCATTGCATATATTGTCTTTCTTTTGGGTTTTACCAACAATTTAATAACATTCTCGTCCAGTTCTTGACGTTTTAGAATGTACAAGCATGTCTGTTTTGGTGTCATCCATTGCAGCATTTGCCACCGCGTGCGCCAAACGCATAAACGAAACTACCCCACGACATGTTTCCGTCGCACGCGTTCCCTGAATGCGGTCATTGCATACGACCATCGTCAAAACGAAACTGCACCTTTAGAGCTATGAAAGATTCTACTTTGATTTTTCACAAGCGAACCTCCTCAGGAAAATCATAATGACGTGTACTTCAATGCTTGGATCGATACCATACTATGTTTTTGGTGTTTGCATTGCGTATAATGAGAGAAAATATCTAACCTGAATTGTTTAACCTATCTTCGTAAAATGCGTACATTTTTTTGAAATTTTTAAAAAGTTTGAAAAATTTAAAAGGAAGGAAAGAGAAGCAAATATTTATAACTACGACCAAAAAGAAGTAAGGCTGTTTAAAAAAAGGATAAATATCTTTACACGGCTTTCCAGTTAGTAATCCAGCACGCTACAATGATGCCAAACCCTATGGTACCGTAATTTATTCTTCACGGATCAAGAAAGAATATAATGGATGATTTTCCCAATTTGATCCTTCAGGTTTGTATGTCATTGCCAATTTTACCACAACTCCGCAACACATTTTATATGCCATATTTGTCACGGTAAGCAAAAATCAAGGGTAATGTGTCGTTTGTCATAATCAATTTTGCACAACACTGCAACACACTTGGAGCGTGAAGTTTATCACGGCAAGGAAAAATCAAAACCAGTCCAAACTTGACATAAACTTGCGTGTTATCTGGGTGGTACCACATTGGCATTTGGCTGCTAAAACTGAGGAAACATTGGAACATTTCACTCAGAATGTCTAGCAGTAGGCCTTGGATTAATTACAAGCATATCTTAAAGGTTTGACGGACATAATTCTGTTCCCAAGCTTTTGGGTACAATTATGGCGTTACTATTTGCACGTGTTCTACGCGAGTGGTTTTCAGACATGTAATTTACTTGTTATCTTGCATCATACGACATTTGAGTATGAACATAAAACCAGTGTTTCTTTCAGAGGGGTAACCGTGGGGAATATTATTCCCCCAGACTGAGTCAATTACCCCCCCCCCCCTCCCAATTACAATTAACAAATGTATCAACAAGGGCTCATTCATTGCTCTACTAGAAGTACAACCTGCGCGTGGTGAAGCGAACAAGAGACCTTGCAAATATACAACTGCAAAATTTTAGCGCATGTCGCTCACAATAAGTAAACATTTCCCTTGTGATATATATTCAAGATTTCGTTTCTGAAATACATTACAAGTTCGTACAGAAAACAAAAGTATTTATTTGTGGGATAATAAGTTGACGCAATTAATTTTCGAAAGAACAGGACTTTCTAAACTGGGACTTACGCGACAAACATGCTCTGTAAATATGAGTATGTGTGAGAGAGAGAATATTAGTACACTAAAACCTAGTTTATCCGTAATTCATTTATCCGCAACTCCGGTTTATCCGGAATGATTCTCGAAAGAAACTAGTCATTTTTCGCCAGTTTCAAAATACCCCCACATAGCAAAATGACGTCCCAGGGATATCTGACGGATCTCCTGGCAGGATATCGGGACGTCCGTAGGACGTCCTGTTTAAGTCCCGTTTACATCCATGGGACGTGTAGTTATAATTAATCCTTCGTATAACTATACGAAGGCATATCCTTCGTATAGTTATAATTAATTAAATAATAATAATAGTAAGGTCGATTTAATTTATGGAAATTCCAGGTAGGTAATCCCGCACGGCTTTCCGGGGGACATCCAGGGGGCATCCATACGGGATGAACTGTTTGTATTGCCCACAGAGTTATCCCACGGACGTCCTCAGGACATCGCTATGGGAGCAGGACCATTCTGACGGTAATGGGATCTAAATGGGACGTCCCAGGGACGTACTCTGCTATGTGGGCCTGTACCTCGTACTTAAGTATGGGTGTCGAACAGGGTAAATGTCCAGTGTTGTACTGTACTTGCTTTCAATTTATTAAATTAAATTTTGTCTTTTGTAAATTAATCATTTTGTTACTGCATTTCTGTATTTGCACAGGCGCTTATAGCACGAAAAAAAAATCGTCAATCTGATTTAACCATAATTTTGTTTATGCAGAATGTGTCCTGTCTCATTAAGTCCTGATGAACTAGGTTTCAGTTTATGATAACTAAAGTAATAGATGTGATGGTGGTTGGACGAATAAGGAACGTAATGCATGATTTTTCATATCTCGGAGATACGGAAACGTTTCACTAATTTAGTGACAATTGTCAACATAATCCACATACTTCTCCCATTCCTTTCTATGGTAGGAACCTTTTTCACTACATTTTTCTTCTGAGGAGCCTATGAGGTTTTGCTTCCCACCGTTGTATATAATTCCCACTAGAGATTTACGCCCTCTCTCTTCTTTCACTCCCCTAAAAATTTTAACTCCTCCAGAACATTTTTTTTTTTCCTGAAAGAAACTAGTGCTGTTACCGCCCATACAATTCATTTTATCTTATCCTGAAAGAAACACTGGGTAATTAAAAAGAGGGGGTAAGGAAACAGGACTGCGCGTTAAAAATGAAATATCTGACTGGTATTGCACTTTTGCAAACAGAAAAATAGTTAACTAGTATCTAAACATTCGTGTGTAATCATGAACCTAAGGGAATTTGAACAAATCACTCGTTACAGCAGCCAGAGCTGATAAAGTGAAAACGGTACAAAGTTGCCAAGGTCGAATTGACTCTTGGTTTCCTCCTAATAGGCGTATAGCGCAATGTCATTAACATTAATCGTGATTACGTGTCGTCTACCACGTGTACGGAAGACAAAAATTATTCATTTCCAAGTATACTTTAACTTACGTGTCTATTACACAATATTCATGTATATTTTTTGCAGTCTTCCAGACCATGACAGTGCGAGTTTTATTAATAGTAACAGGAAAGGAACAACAATATTTGGCTTTCTTCTTATACCGTGCTCAATAATGCGTCACGCTACTAGTGCGTATTCTTCCGTCATGTGAAACTACGGATGACGTCGAGTGCTGACGACAACACAAGTAAGTCTATAACAGTTTCAAACTTGATTACAGCCACGTTACTTCCAGAGTGCTTGTCAGCATTTGCTCTTTTTCTTTCCTCGTCTACCTACTTACTGCAATTTGACGAGAGAAGGAAAACAAAGAGCGACGTGAACGAGGATGGGATAAGGAAAGTTTATTCACTTGCGTAAGTGGTAGGTAAATTCAGTTTGAAGAGGCAAACACTTGGATCTCAGCAGCGACAAAACAAATACTGGCTCACTTACATTGACGTTCAATAGGATGACCAGAAATCTTTCAACTAAAAAGAGTATATTTAAAACTATATAAGTAAAGTGTGAGTTATTTTTATTAAGATTAATGTAAAGCAATGATCTCCAACAAAAGATGGCAGCATCTCTGTATATGTCTAAAGTATTTTTATTGTTGCATGAAATTTAAATGCTGTTTCTACAAACTCAGGACTAGAGAGTTCACACTTTCAGGGAACGAAGTTCATAACCAATGCAAGAGTTCGATCATTGGCGATTTTTTATTTTCGTTTCTCTTCATTGTTGAAATCGCTTGATTTTTGTTGTGAATAGCAAAAACCTATAACAATGAACAAAAAATTTAAATTAAAAATCGGTTGAGATCGAACTCTTGAATTGGTTATGAACTTCCTTCCCTGAAAGTTAGAACTCTCTAGGCTTGAGTTTGTAGAAACAGCATTGAAATTTCGTGCAACGATAAAAATTCATTAGACATATACGAAGATAGTGCTGCCATCTTTTATTGGAGATCGTTGATTTACAATAACCTTTAAAAAATACTATTTAAATACAGGAAGTTTTTTATTAACAGCTCTCTATCTTAACGGTAAGCAAAGCAACTGCGCTTCGACCAAACAAGCGCTACGTTACGTTGTTAAAAATTCTCCTGTTTTTTTACGATAGTAAATAAAAAAAACAGAAAAAGAATGAATATTTCTTAAATAAAGAAAAACACGGCTTTCTGACAAGGCTACTATTACTTAACAACAAAAAGAAATTAAAATGTAACAGTTTCGGAAGTATACCACTTCCTTCCTCAAACTGCACTCTACAATATTTCTTATACTATATCAGTCCTGATATTTTTCTGACTTTTTGCCTTCCAAACTAGACTTTTATCACAATTTTTTATGATTTCACTGAATTTATTTCATGGTAAGTCTGTTTTTACTGTCATGTTCCAGGGTACTCACCTCCAACCAACTTTTTCTTGTGTATAGCACATACTGCATTTGTTCCTGATAGTGTTAAACAAATTCACACCATTTTCTAACTATCGACCGAATACCAGATTGTTTAAAATCTTTCACTATATTTCTCCATTTTTTGATAAGTCACACAACTTGCTTCCCATTTCCCAAGTATTCACATTTATTTCTACGCATTTTTCACTATACAATCCAAATAATAAGTCATTATATCGTTTCTGTTTGATCTGAATGGTCCCCGAGGCAGGTATAATGTCCAAGAAGAAAGAAACTCCTCGTAAGACAAAATTTTGAAACGTGGAATGTTTAATCTTTTTAGCATCACTGAAGAATCGTTTGGATCAATTTACCAAATACGTTATTATTTTTGTATAAAACCTACTAACTGATATACCAGGTACATGTGCTATGTTGAGAATACCCTCAACTTTCAAGCTTTGTACCTAAACTGGTCTAAAGCTGTGTTCTAATCTGTTTCTAAAAATTGAGAAACAATTAAAAAACTGCATCAACT